>JAHIAM010001101.1:0-59046 GCA_021605205.1 Aegilops longissima | reverse complement strand
GCTGTCCCTCCTAATATCTTTCCCGAACGGCTCTTCAAGCCATCCGTATTATGGGAAGAGGAGTCCGAACTAACAAACCGAACAAGCCGCACTAACCGCGATTCAGCCGATGACATAACACCTCCGCCTACGACATAATGGCAGTAATTGCCCTGCGGATGTAACCATTCTCGCCTACTTGCTTAGGCAGGAGCTTCCCAAGACCAAAATGAGGCCCGCTGCATTGTCCGGCGATCTAAAGCCTACAAGGTCTATGAGGGAGAACTTTATAAGAAAAGCACAACCGAGTCCTTCAAAGGTGTATCTCAAGAGGAAGGGCGGAACCTCCTGCTGAAATTCATGCCGGACTAGGCGGACACCACGCCGCAGCTCGGGCCCTTGTAGGAAAGGCATTCCGACAGGATTTTATCGCCGACGCCCGAAAGCAGATGCACAGACCTAGTCCAAAGATGCGCCGGTTGTCGCTCTTTGCTAATCGAGCCATATGCCACCCACCGCCTCAAAACTATACCCATTACCCGGCCGTCATGTCTTGGGGCTTGACATGGTTGGACCACTTAAAGGGGGAACCCACAAGCAAAGGTACCTATTGGTCATGGTGGATAAATTCACCAAATGGATAGAGGCCAAGCTAGTTAAAACGGCAGAGTCCGGACCAGTGATAGACTTTATATCCGGGTAGTACACCGTTATGGTGTCCCCACAAGATCATCATCGATAACGATACGAACTTTACCGCCGATGAGGTTAAATCATGGTGCAAACATATGGGCATCAAGCTCGATTACGCTTCACCTATCATCCTCAAACCAACTGTCAAGTGGAACGAGCAAATGGTCTAATAATGAGCGGCATCAAACCCGCACTAGTGCGGTCCTCACGTAAATCTGACATGCACCGGTAGAGGAGCTCGACCAGACTGGGGCTGCGACAACGCCTAACCGTATTCACCGATTCACACCATTTTTATGGTATACGGCGCAGGTTGTTTTGCCTCGCGACATCATCCATGACTCACCTCGAAAGCGATGTACGAAGAAAGAGAAGCCGAGTTGATCGGCAGGACAACTTGGACACATTGAGGAAGAGCGCCGACGTCGCCAAGGCTCGCTCCGCATTCTATCAACAGCAGGCTCAAGATATCAAAGGTAGAAGTACGGGCCAAGACTTACAACGCTGGCGAACTGGTTCTACGCCTGCCGGACAAGAAAAAGGACAAGCTCAAGCCCAAATGGAAGGCCCTTCATCATCGATCAAGTCCTCGACCAGCGGAGCGCATCTGCTCACTTAAATGCATCGGATAACCGACTCGAGCCGAACCCATGGAACGCAGCCTGCCTCCGATTTATTCTATGTTTAGCGCCGACTAAGAGTTCGCCCCTTTCCCCGGCCCAAATTTTTTTACTTCAGCTGCCTTTTGTTTATCTTTTTCTTCTCAACCCTATTCGCCCAAGCCTTAAAGGGCTTTACCTCGCAACGTCACAAGACAATTGATGTGCTACACGACTCATTATATTCGGGGCTTTACCGTAAGCTTAATTATACGGGCTTTATGCCCAAAGACATGTGTCAAGCCTCCACATGTACCTTTTATTCACCATTATATGCATCGATATGACTTAAGTTTTGGCCAAGCTGGGTTGCTCGCCCTGGCTTACCCCTACGCTCCCGATTGTTTGGCTAGGAGGTAAAGGAGCACCTCTCGCGATTGTTACTGCCGGTCAGCCGGATGTGTACCTCGATCGGGTGAAGCCGAAAGCTAGCGTTTTAAGGGAATATTCGGTCGGTGACTTAAAAGATGATTTTTATCCACTTATTTATCTGCCCCCAGATGTTTTTTCTGCTTTTTCAGCAGTCCGACATGCACTTTAGGGCATGCCACCCCAGCTGAAAGGAACCCTTAACGGAACTATTCTCCCGAAGATGTTTCTACTAACCATGTAATATAACATAACTAGTTGGGCACTTGTCCGATAAAGCACCGATGACCCCTACGCCGGGTCTCCATGCATACCCCGTTGTTTCATAACCGAGAAGGTATTCGGACACACCCGACTATAGGGTCCCGAGGTCGGGTTAAAAGGTCGGCAAAGACAAACGATCTACAATCCGCTAGAAGGCATTTTGTATGTCATTTTATAATACATTGTCAAATCGACCGATTGTATTCTTCCTCAATCCCGCCTAACAAAGTTGTCTAATTTACATCCTGTTGGGAAAATTTCATGCCAACTCCCTTGGTCAGATACTAAACTCACAGGATCTCCTTCCCATCGGGCCCCACAGTCCGACTTCGCCATGTGGTTGGGATCCGCCTTCTTGTACCGCTGCCTTTACCATGGCCCAGCCTCCCGCACCTTGGTGGCAGGCCGAATCTTCCATACATGGAAGCGCTGCCGACACCCCGCAGCTTCTCCGCAAGCTCCCCAAGACCTCGGTATGGAGAAGGCCGCCATAACGCCTGGATGACGCCGCCATAGCCTCGCCAACTCGCTCGATCAGTTGCAACACCGAAGTTGATCACCCGTCGTTACGGCATCTCTCCGCAGGCTACCTGTGAGCATACCTACAGATATATTCTCATCAATTTGACTTCCTCGCCAACTCTTCTTTTCAAGGAGTTCGCCAAGCACTTACTATATATGCCGCGACGGTTGCTGATTCTCCTTAACTGAGCCCGACAGCTCGCCCGAACGCCTTTCAGCTCTTTTCTCCAAGCTGGGCATGGGCATCCCGGAGCTTGTTCCTTTCATGCTGCACCTTATGCAGCACCTCTCGCCGCCTTTAGTTGGCGCAGGTTCTTGCCTGTCCGGATCTTGTCCGCAACACCTGCAATGTTGTTTTTAGACTTGCGCAACGGCCAAACGCTACTTATCTTTCTAAAATAGTGCTACTGTGAGAGGTCCTGCGCTTCCTCCTCATGCCGTAAAATGCGGCCTCAAGTTGGGCCTTGCACTCTTGCAACTCCCGAGACAGTTGGGTATTCTTCTCGGTAAGATCCCACGTTTCATATGATCCTTAAATCAGTTAATATAACTACTTTAAGTCTCGGGGCTACCGCATATATAACTATTAAATTCTTACCCGTATGTCTTTTACATACCGCTCCGTGGCTCGTAAAACTATCTTGAGCAGCACGAAGGTGCGCGCCCCCGTGTTAAAGGCATTCAACGCCTGGGAGAAGCACGCCACGAATATCGTCACGGCGCCTGTGATTCAGGCACTTCCACCTCGCACTTGGTGGCGACAGTCTTTCGGCATCCTCCGTCGAGGAACATCCGCTCGCGCTTTGCGCCGCCCCCTCCCGACCAAAAAGGGAGCCCGCTGGTAGAGGTTGGATTGACAACTTCCACGCCTCGCAGTCCGCAGACGCTTTTTTCCCTATAAAAGTCATGAGCACTCAAACGCTTCCTAGGAACGCTTGTTTCTAAAGATAATGAATTGTGAGTTACACCTTTGCGGCGACGCCAGCCAAGGCCAAGCCCTCTTCCGCCCATCGGTCCGAATCGCCCTTGTTGGTCAGCCACCGCTGGCTCGGCTTCGCCTAGGGCGCCTCGCACAAAGGCCATCATATACGGTGGTCGAAATAAGCAAGGAAGGAATGACGGTGTCGTGGCTTCGTCCGCAATCACCGGGAAGCCGGATATAGTCCGGATAGTCGGCCGTGATGGCGATTAAAGCATTGTCCATGCTGAGCTGGTGGAACACCCCGCCGATTAGCTCCACCTTTATTTCCAGATCCTCTTCGAGGCCGGATCCCGGATCTCTAGATCCTCGTGCCGCGGAGCCGACTCAGCATTCCTCCACAATCCGGCGCAGCCTCGCATCGAAGAAGAACACAATGTAAGAAACTTAAGTTTCGAAGGCACGGTCGGACACGCTGAGTGTTCGCTACCCAAGGCCGGGATTGTTCATGGAAAACCCATTTAACGGGTTCGCTCAAGGAAATCCTCCTTCTCCCCTTATGCAGGCCGGACAAGATCATCACCAGATCTTCGGCCAATCCGCCCTTTATGCCATGTCGGGTGGCATCGCCCTCCCGCTGAAGTCCCACATGGGTGGCCCTCAGATTGTAGTGGCTGCACTTCACAGAATGCATGTTGCCATGACTCTAATCATGGTCAACCGGCATGGGCCAAGAACCTTATTCGCCCATCGATAATGGACGCCTTGTCTTCCTCCAATGGGATCCATGACGCCAACTACATGCTTTTCAGAGGAGCATTGCTGAACTCCGGAGGCCGATCCGAACAGGTCCGCAGCGAGCATCTTCTATATAAAACCATTCAAAGCCAGCTTCGGCACCTTCTTAGGGGTTCCGGATGGATATCCGTCCCAAAGAATGCGCCATATTTCGCGCCACCACTTGATATATGGACCCTCGTGAGAGCGGGTACAAGGCAAAACAACCTCTTCCACAGCGCAAGTGGGGCTCGACGCCAGAAAAGCTCGCAAAGAGCTACGTAACCCACAATATGCAGGATTGAGGCGGGCGGAGGTGATGAAGCCGAGTCCGAGAACTCCGTGAGCCCGCGGAGGAATGGATGTACAGAAACCGAGCCCCTTATCGATAGGGGACGGCATACCCGCCCCCCTTTGTTGGGATTAGGGTAACCTCCGCTTGCTTCCCACCTTTGTAGGTGGCTAGCCCGGCTCGAACCGAACCATGAAGGCCGGAGGGAGATATCCCCATTTGGAGCTTCACCACTCTCACAGCGGAATAGAGCATCTCCTCCAATCTCCCGCAAAGGGCCGAGCGCGAGAAGAGGAGCCGCTGGCGATCCATGATGGAATGGATTCTTGGTCGAAAGCGCCCGATGAGTATTTATAGAGGAAGATGGTGATTTGGATCTGGATTCTTGCCTCCCTTATAGGCAGATTGTTCGCACAACTAGGGGTAAAACATAAAAGACACCCCGGCTTTTCACATTCGCACGACGCACGGAAGAGGGCCATTATTGGGCGGAAGCCAAGACGCGCAATATTGATGAGGAAGCTGGACACCGCTCGCGGTACATGGAACTTAAAGGAGAACCCGCCTTTGCAACGCCAAGACTACACGCATGCTGGACTTATCGCCATTGAAGCCTGGTTCGGGGCTACCGAGGAGTCCCGGATTAGGGGTGTCCGGATTGCGGACTACCATCATCGGCCGGACTATCATCGGCCGGACTATCATCATCAACCGGACTCCAAGACTATGAAGATACAAGATTGAAGACTTCACCCCATGTCCGGATGGGACTTTCCTTGGCGTGGAAGGCAAGCTCGGCGATACGGATATGTAGATCTCCTACCATTGTAACCGACTCTATGTAACCCTAGCCCTCTCTGGTGTCTATATAAACCGGATGGCTTTAGTCCGTAGGACTACAATCACAACAAACCTTACAATCATACCATAGGCTAGCTTCTAGGGTTTAGCCTCCTTGATCTCGTGGTAGATCCACTCTTGTAAACATCCACAATATCTATATCAATCAAGCAGGACGTAGGGTTTTACCTCCATCAAGAGGGCCCGAACCTGGGTAAACATCGTGTCCCTTGTCTCCTGTTACCATCCGCCTAGACGCACAGTTCGGGACCCCCTACCCGAGATCCGCCGGTTTTGACACCGACAGTGGTCTTCTTATTTCTGCAAATAGCGGTGCTTAAATTTAGTGGAATGCACAAGCATTTAAGCTGGTCAGTACACTGCATGGTTCAGTTCAGCATTCCAGCTGAGACCACAATTATAATTGGTTATTCTGGAATGAGAGAACCTAACCTTGAATGGTGGCAACAAGAAAAAACCAGAGTGAACTCTAGGAAATTTAAGCCTGCCGGGAGGCCCTTTGCTTAGAGAGAAGTCTTGCTTGTTTTTTCCTGATTTGTAAACCTTCTCACAACTTTGTCTTTTGTTGTGAACTAGTATATGTTTGTTATGTTCTATGAATCATTGAGATGTATAAAATTGCTTAACTTATGCTTTTCAAGTTTTTTATGAAGACGAGTTTAATGTGAGTGTTCCACATGAGGGCTGGACTAGCGGTGAACGCTTGGAATTTATTACATTGTGGCCTCAATTAACTGCATGAACCATCGTAACAAGATACATAGTTGCTTATATGTCGATGTTAGATTGTTGATTGTTAGCTGGTCGATAGCCTAGTGTTGAAGCGAGCTGAGCCAATGTGCCGTGGTTTTGCACAACTGCTACAAGTGGGGTAGCACCAACAAAGTGTTTACAAGTACTTATGTATATGTAGGCGCACGGTTCTCGAACGAGTGCTCTATTTCATCAAAACACACACTGCTCGTATGATAAACCGTGACAACTTATGTCTTACCATGCCATATTCATGAAAAAACTAGTGAGGACGCATCTGTTTTGACAACAATTACGATGGTTCTCACATGATTCACGGGCACACAAAAGTAGCAGCAGTTCCCATAGACGGATTCAAACAGAGTACTAGCCCCAGAGGGGTCGATAACAGGCAAGGTTCGGATAATTAAACACAATCCAAACTACTATTAAACACTAGCTGAGGCAATTATTTTATGCCTCGATCTAATTTGGGCTGGACACAAGACGAACCTTGCCATGAACATCATCGAGGACGTCCTGCAGCGGCTCAATCCTGTGAACCTTCATGAAGACAACCTTGTGGCCTTGCCATCGATAAACTTGTTTGTGGAGGCATGCTACGCCATATTCTCGTAAGCTTGACAAGAACAGATTCCTCACGAACGAAGGAGTAGCTTTGAACTTCTTGTGCTTCAAGACACCGACAACACGCCGACAACAAGTGAGGCTAGAATACAACTCTTCATTGGTATAACCGCAAATGGCTTCCGTGATCCAACAGCCTAAGAACTCTGTTTTCCCAAAGGTATATATTCAGGTCGTCCGCCTCATAGCGAGTGACATGTACGCCTGCATCGTGGCTCTAATTGAAATGTAAACAAATTCAATTACTTTTCAAGATAAGAAACACAAGTTATTTAAACCACTATGTATAGCATGGCATCGGGTTAATAAAATTTTGCATTATTAATCACCGATACTTCCGCTTTTTAAAAAATCACCACATACTTAGATGAAAAACCACAATCGAGATCGGCAAAGAAGGAAATCACCTTGGGCAGCTCAATGGGGACACATCCTCGAAGGGGGAAAACTGCTCCTGCAGTGCCACGGGGGCTGTAACCTCAAATGGGGCATTGACCATCTGTGTATCTGGGGTCGCTGATACGTCTCCAACGTATCTATAATTTTTGATTGCTCGATGCTATATTATCTACTGTTTTGGGCAATATTGGGCTTTATTATCCACTTTTATGTATTATTTTTGGGACTAACCTATTAACCGGAGGCCCAGCCCAGATTTGCTGTTTTATGCCTATTTCAGTGTTTTGAGGAAAAGGAATATCAGACGGAGTCAAAACGGAACGAAATCAACTGGAGAAGATATTTTTGGAAGGAAAGCCACCGGATAGACTTGGACTCTACATCGAAGATACGGAGCTGGCCACGAGGGTGGGGGCGCGCCACCCCCTAGGGCGCGCCGCCTCGTGGGGCCCCTCAAGCTCCACCGACGCACTTTGCACCCATATATACCTACGTATCATAAAACTTCCGTAACAGAGATTAGATCGGAGTTCCGCCGCAAGCCTTTGTAGCCACCAAAACCTCTCGACCCTGCTCCGCACCTGGCCGGAGGGGGAACCTCATCGGTGGCCATCTTCATCATCCCGGCGCTCCATGACGAGGAGGGAGTAGTTCACCCGGGCTGAGGGTATGTACCAAGAGCTATGTGTTTGATCTCTCTCTCGTGTTCTTAATTTGGCACGATCTTGATGTATCGTGAGCTGCTATTATAGTTGGATCTTATGTTTTTTCTCCCCTCTCTCTTGTAATGGACTGAGTTTTCCTTTGAAGTAATCTTATCGGATTGAGTCTTTAAAATTTGAGAACACTTGATGTATGTCTTGCCGTGCTTATCTGTGGTGACAATGGGATATCACGTGCCACTTGATGTATGTTTTGGTGATCAACTTATGGGTTCCGCCCATGAACCGTCATTCACTTGAGGGAAATTTGCTACTGTCCTACAAACCTCTGACTTGGAGGCCCAACAACGCCTACAAGAAGAAGGTTGTGTAGTAGACATCAAGCTTTTTTCCGGCGCCGCTTGCCGGGAGGTGAGTGCTTGAAGGTATATCTTTAGATCTTGCAATCAAATCTTTTTATTTCTTGTTTTAGCACTAGTTTAGTTTATAAAAGAAAACTACAAAAAAATGGAATAGTTTACCTCATACGCTTCATCTTTTTAATATCTTTCGTGAGTATGACGGGAAGGAAAATTGTGCCAAAGTGTTAGAAGAAGAATGTATTAAAATGTTTGGCACTAAATCTTTAAATGATGAGCATGGTTGCAATGTTGTTAGTATGAACTCCTTGAATATCCATAGTACTAATGATGATTGCACTAGTTATGATAAAAATGCCTCCTATAAACATGTCAATTTTTGTGGAGTGCATTGGGTTTGTAAGTACACACCAAATAGGGAAGATAGATATTGCAAGAGGCATAAGTACTTAGAAACCAAATTGCTGCAAGAAAGGCTAAATGTTAGTGCTGAAAATTTAAGATATCTTAGCCGTACTTGTGAACTTTGCAATGAACATGGTCATTTAAATATCAAATGCTAATTATTTCATGATCGAATCGTGTCCAAAAATTGTGATGACTTGATTTCTTATGCATTATAATGAACTAAGTTTGCTTTTGGGTTATGAAGAATTGAAACGTCAAACTAAGCATATTCCAGAATATAACCTCAAGAAATTCCTCGATATTGATCTAGAAGAAATTTATATGTATTGTGCGGTGAATTGCATTGAAAATCCTTATATTGCCAATTACATAAAGAAAAGAAAACAAATAGAGGATGAAGAGAATACTAACAAAAGGGAAGAGACTTCCAATATCCTCCTATTATTTCTTATGATGAATGAGGAAACGAGGAGGAGCCTTCTATTCAACAAATTTCATTAATAAGGAGCTCCAAAAGAGGATTGAACCCACACATGATGTGGTGAAGAAGAAGAAAAGAAAAGGAAGAGAGGTAAAAGGTATCTAGCCCAAATAAGGTTGTTCTATTATTGTTGTGCCTCACGAAAATGAATCAAAATAATTGTGGAAGATGATGCACTTGACAATGATCTAGTTATGCCTATTGCTTGTGGTGATGATTATGATTGGGAAGATAATGATACTTCTTATGATCTTGGAAATCTTTTGGCACTTGATTGGAAGAATATGATAATTGATATACTATTGGTGCTATCTATACTATTAATGATGAGAGTTATTATGCTTATGATATGAAAAGGCCCAAGCTTGGGGATGCTATGTTTAATGATGATAATATTTTTAGCCTCCCAAGTTTTGATATGCAAGGTTGCTATGATGATAGCATGCCTTCTACCTATGATGATTATATTGATGAAAGTGGGTTTGGAAGAGTGTCAACTTTAGGAAGTAGTGATACCACAATATTGGAGGATGTTGAATCTTATGATAATTATGAAAGTGGATTTGGAGAGGTCATGACTTTATTTAGTGATGAATCCACTATTTCGGAAGAGGTTCCAATTGATTATGAGAATAAAGTTGCTATCTATGATGATTATTGTGATGACATGTATGCTATAAAGAATAATTATAACCATGAAACTTTTCATCATGATTTTAGTTTTCAGTTGGATTATGCCTCACATGATAGTTATTTTGTTGATTTTGCTCCCACTACTATTCATGAGAATAAATTTGCTTGTGTGGAGAGTAATAAAAATTATATGCAAGTAGATCATGAAAAGAATAATTTAGGTGCTGGTTATATTGTTGAATTCATTCATGATGCTACTGAAAATTATTATGAGGGAGGAATATATGCTTGTAGGAATTGCAATAATATCAAGTTTCTCTCTATGTGCTTAAAGTCTTGAAGTTATGTTGTTTTACCTTCCTATGCAAGTTGATTATTGTTCCCATAAGTTGTTTGATCACAAAATCCCTATGCATAGGAAGTGGTTTAGACTTAAATGTGCTAGTCATATTCTTCATGATGCTCTCTTTATGTTTCAATTCTTATCCTTTATGTGAGCATCATTGAAATCATCATGCCTAGCTAGGGGCGTTAAACGATAGCGCTTGTTGGGAGGCAACCTAATTTTATTTTAGTTTCTTGATTTTTGGTTCTCTTTAGGAATAAATAATACATCTAGCTTCTGTTAATATGTAGTTTTATGTTTTAATTAGTGTTTGTGCCAAGTAGAACCTTTGGGAAGACTTGGGTGAAGTCTTTATGATCATGCTGTAAAAACAGAAACTTTAGCGCTCACGAGATTAGCTAGAACTTTTACTGAGAGTGCTATTTAGTTGATTCTTTTTCAGATGATTACTAGATAAATTCCTCAGGTCCACCAATTTATTTTAGAATTTTGGATTTCCATAAGTTTGCGTTAGTTACAGATTACTACAGACTGTTCTGTTTTTGACAGATTCTGTTTTCATTGTGTTGTTTGCTTATTTTGATGAATCTATGGCTAGTAAAATAGTTTATAAACCAGAGAAATTGGAATACAGTATGTTTAACACCAATATAAATAAATAATGAGTTCATTACAGTACCTTGAAGTGGTGTTTTGTTTTCTTTCACTAACGGAGCTCACGAGTTTTCTGTTAAGTTTTGTGTTGTGAAGTTTTCAAGTTTTGGGTAAAGATTCGATGGACTATGGAATAAGGAGTGGCAAGAGCCTAAGCTTGGGGATTCCCAAGGCACCCCAGGTAATATTCAAGGATAACCAAGTTGCCTAAGCTTGGGGATGCCCTGAAGGCATCCCTCTTTCGCCTTCGCTCATCGGTAACCTTACTTGAGCTATATTTTATTCACCACATGATATGTGTTTTGCTTGGAGCGCTATTTTATTTTCTTTAGTTTTGCTTGCTGTTTGAATAAAGTATCAAGATCTGAAATTCTTAAATGTTAGAGAGTCTTCACATAGTTACATAATTATTCTACTACTCATTGATCTTCACTTATATCTTTCGGAGTAGTTTGTCAATTGCTCTAGTGCTTCACTTATATATTTTAGAGCATGGTGGTAGTTTTATTTTAAAGAAATAGATGAACTCTCATGCTTCACTTATATTATTTTGAGAGTCTTAAATAGCATGGTAATTTGCTTAAAAATCCTAATATGCTAAGCATACAAGATTTGTAAGAATTCTTTTGAGTGTGTTGAATACTATGAGAAGTTTGATCCTTGATAATTGTTTTGAGATATGAAGATGGTGATATTAGAGTCATGCTAGTTGAGTAGTTGTGAATTTGAGAAATACTTATGCTAAAGTTTGTGATTCCCGTAGCATGCACGTATGGTGAACCGTTATGTGATGAAGTCGGAGCATGATTTATTTATTGATTGTCTTCCTTATGAGTGGCGGTCGGGGACGAGCGATGGTCTTTTCCTGCCAATCTATCCCCTAGGAGCATGCGTAATACTTTGCTTTGATAACTTGTAGTTTTTGCAATAAGTATATGGGTTCTTTATGACTAATGTTGAGTCCATGGATTATACACACTCTTCTTCCTTCCACCATTGCTAGCCTCTTATACCGCAAGACCTTTCGCGGTATCATATACCCACCATATACCTTCCTGAAAACAGCCACCATACCTACCTATCATGGCATTTCCATAGCCATTCCGAGATATATTGCCTTGCAACTTTCCACCGCTCCATTTATTATGACACGCCCATCATTGTCATATTGCTTTGCATGATCATGTAATTGACATCGTATTTGTGGCAAAGCCACCGCTCATAATTCTTTCATACATGTCACTCTTGATTCATTGCATATCCTGTACATCACGGAGGCATTCATATAGAGTCATATTTGTTCTAAGTATCGAGTTGTAATTCGTGAGTTGTAAGTAAATAAAAGTGTGATGATCATCATTATTAGAGCATTGTCCCAGGAGGAAAGGATGATGGAGACTATGATTCCCCACAAGTCGGGATGAGACTCCGGATGAAAAATAAAAAAAGAGAAAAAAGAGGCCATAAAAACAGAGAAAGGCCCAAATAAAAAATAAAAAATAAAAAATGAGAGAAAAGAGAGAAGGGCAATGCTACTATCCTTTTTCCACACTTGTGCTTCAAAGTAGCACCATGATCTTCATGATAGAGAGTCTCCTATGTTGTCACTTTCATATACTATTGGGAATTTTACATTATAGAACTTGGCTTGTATATTCCAATGATGGGCTTCTCAAATGCCCTAGGTCTTCGTGAGCAAGCGAGTTGGATGCACCCCACTTAGTTTCTTTTGTTGAGCTTCCATATACTTATAGCTCTAGTGCATCCGCTGTATGGCAATCCCTACTCACTCACATTGATATCTATTGATGGGCATCTCCATAGCCCGTTGATACGCCTAGTTGATGTGAGACTATCTTCCCTCTTTTGTCTTCTCCACAACCACCATTCTATTCTACATATAGTGCTATATCCATGGCTCACGCTCATGTATTGCGTGAAGATTGAAAAGGTTTTGAAAATGTTAAAGTATGAAACAATTAATTGGCTTGTCATCGGGGTTGTGCATGATTTAAATACTTTGTTGTAACGCCCGGATAATCTTGCTACAGTAATCCCACGCTAATCATGCCACGTCACCTCGATTACTTTTGCTAAACTTCCGTTAGTTCAAACCGCGTTAAAAACAAATTTAAATTAATGCCAACAATAAAGATTTTCGGAAATTGAAACAAAAATGTTCGGTGGTTGCCAAATATTACCAGGGTAATTATAGTGATGAAAACATAATTTTACAAAGTGCCTAAGTTCTCTAAACTAAATAAAACAGAAAAGCAAAATAAATAAAATAAAAACAAAAAGACAAAACAACATAATAAAAAGGGAGAAAACCTCGCCTCTGGCTTGCCCGGCAGGCCGCAAGCCCTCCTTGGGCCTCACCCACCAGCCCAGCCGGCCGGCCCCCCACTCCTTATCCCTCTCCCAGAACCCTAACCACCGACTCCCACCTCGCACCACTCCCTCCTCGTTCGATCTGGATCGAGAGGATCCCGATCCTCGCCTCTCCCCCTGCGCCCTGCCGCCGCTTGATCACGGCCGACGCCGCCTCGAGCCTGCCCCCGCCGGCGCCTTCCCCACCGGCCTGCCTCCCACGACGCCATCGCTGCCCTCCTGCCGCTTCTGCTGACCAACCCCACGAACCCCCTATGAGCCCCCGTTTTCTCCTCCGCCTCCAGACGCCACTAGCGCCCCTGACGCCTGGGATCACAAGGCCAAGACGCTGCACCTGCTAGGCTGCTCCTCGCTTCATGTCCGCTACCAACCGCAGACGCGCCTCACCCCAGACCTCTCTCTCTCCCCTATCCCCGCCCCTTGCTCATGCTCCGCCAGCACTTCTGTTCGCCTGCCACCAGAGTTCAGAATCGCTGTGTTCGACGCCTGTCCGCACTCCTCCAGCGACGAAGCTCACAGACTGCCGCCTGGGCATGATCAAGCCAGACTGCACGCTTCATCGTTCAGATCCGCTTGACCGCTTCCTCGCTGTTATCGCTGCTGCCTGTGGTCGCCCCTTCCTCATCAAGACCTTCGAGCTCGCTGCCTATCGCCAGCTCCACCGCTAGCCGCCTCCGCTTCCGCTCAAGGCGAGGCTTTCGCTCGACGCCGCCGCGCCTTCCTCGGCGCCAGACGCGACACCGCCTGTCGCGCCTGCAGCCTCGCCACACACTAGCACCTCATGGCGCCTGGTCTCGCTTCAAGAACGCCTGGCGCCTGATGCCCTTTTCGACCGACAGGCCCTCGCCCTATGACATGTGGGGCCCAAATTTCATAGAACGCTTATAAAAAATTAATTAAAAAATTAAAATAATATATAATTAATTAATTAATTACAGAAATAATTAACTTAATTAATTTTGATTAATTAAACTAAACAAATAATTAAACTAATTAAACAAAGAGTTATCTAATTAACCTCGTTAGTTAATTAGCAAATTAATTAGTATGACAAGGGGCCCACCCCTTAATTAATACTAATTAGGTTAAATAATATGACTAATTAAAATGTTCTCGACTGGGATCCATCGTCAGTTGACTACCAACTCGTTGATCGTTGTTGTCAAGATGACATCATGCTGATGTCATTAATCCATTTTCGAGTTAGATTAAATAATTAATTAAATTCCAAAAACTAATAAAATCTTTAGAAAATCATATCTTTTAAACCGTAACTCGGATTAAATTATTTTCAACATGAAAGTTGCTTAGAACGACGAGACGATTCTGGATACGCATCTGTTGCTTAAATATTTATTGTTTCTTCCCCCTCTTCTCTCGCTAGACACCGAGACCGACGCTGCTGCTACCCAGTACGACTACGGAGTTGACGACCCCTCTCTCTTGCCAGAGCAACCAGGCAAGCCCCCCCTTGATCACCAGATATCGCCTATTCTCCTCTATACTGCTTGCATTAGAGTAGTGTAGCATGTTACTACTTTCCGTTTATCCTATCCTGATGCATAGCCTGTCCTTGTTACTACTGTTGTTACCTTTACCTGCAATCCTACATGCCTAGTATAGGATGCTAGTTTTCCATCAAGGCCCTACATTCTTGTCCGCTCATTGCTATATTATCGGGCCGTGATCACTGGGAGGTGATCACGGATATATACTATATACTTTATACGTGATACATGTGGTGACCAACGTGATACATGTGGTGACCAAAGACGGGTCGGCTCGTAGGAGTACCCGCGAGTGGATCCTTGAGGCGGAGCGACAGGGCAGGTTGTGACCACCTAGGAGAGAGGTGTGCCTGGCCCTGTTCGGCGCTCATGGATACTTAACATGCTTAACGAGATCTTGGTATTTGATCCGAGTCCTGCCATCGCCTATACGCACTAACCAACTACGCTGGAAAGATATGGGCACTGGCGCCGTGGTATCAATCGAAGCCTTCGTGACGCCACGATCGAGCGCGCTACCGGATTGGAACGTAGCCTCTTGTATTAAGGGGCTAGTTCGCCTCCGCCGCCTCGCAATGTGCAGTGTGTGCTAAGGGCGATGGGCCCAAACCCCAGGCGCTTAGGTTTAGACCGCGGTCGACCTCTCACAGTGCCTAGGTAGGGCTGCGACGTGTTGATCTTCCGAGGCCGGGCATGACCCAGAAAGTGTGTCCGCCAAATGGGATCAAGCGTGTTGGTTATGTGCACCCTCGCAGGGAAGTTAATCTATTCGAATAGCCGTGATCTTCGGTAATGTGACGACTTGGAGTTGTACCTTGACCTTATGACAACTAGAACCGATACTTAATAAAACACACTCTTCCAAGTGCCGATACAACCCGTGATCGCTTCTCTAACAGGCATCGAGGAGGGATTGCCGGTAGGATTATGCTATGCGATGCTACTTGGAGGACTTCAGTCTACTCTTTCTACATGCTCAGAAGACGGAGGCTGCTGTGGCGTAGTCTTCGGCTGTGATTAGCTATCCCCTTATTCGGCATTCTGCAGCTCACCCACCGATATGGCCCTTTACACATATATCCATGCATATGTAGTGTAGCTCCTTGCTTATGTAGTACTTTGGATGAGTACTCACGGTTGCCTTGTTTCCTTTTCTCCATTCCTATACTCGATTGTCGTGACTGACGATGGAGCCTGTGATCCAAACGCCACCGTCGACAACGACTCCTACTACTTTGGAGGTGTCTACTACTACGTAGCCCAACGACGACCACCAGGAGTAGTTAGGAGGATCCTGCAGGAGGCCCGCGCCTGCCTCGATCTGTATCCCTGTTTATGCTAGCCATCTTATGGCAACTTGTTTAACTTATGTCTGTACTCAGATATTGTTGCTTCCGCTGACTCGTCTATGATCGAGCACTTGTATTCGAGCCCTCGAGGCCCCTGGCTTGTATTATGATGCTTGTATGCCTTATTTTTATTTGTAGAGTTGTGTTGTGATATCTTCCCGTGAGTCCCTGATCTTGATCGTACACATTTGTGTGCATGATTAGTGTACGATTGAATCGGGGGCGTCACATTTGTGTGGTGAAGATAGAGCATAGCCAGACTATATGATTTTGTAGGGATAACTTTCTTTGGCCATGTTATTTTGAGGAGACATAATTGCTTTGTTAGTATGCTTGAAGTATTATTATTTTTATGTCAACATAAACTTTTGTCTTGAATCTTTTGGATCTGAATATTCATGCCACAATTAAGAAGAATTACATTGAAATTATGCCAAGTAGCACTTTGCATCAAAAATTCTTTTTTATCATTTACCTACTCGAGGACTAGCAGGAATTAAGCTTGGGATGCTTGATACGTCTCCAACGTATCTATAATTTTTGATTGTTCCATGCTATATTATTTACTGTTTTGGGCAATATTGGGATTTATTATCCACTTCTATATTATTTTGGGACTAACCTATTAACCGGAGGCCCAACCCAGATTTGTTGTTTTATGCCTTTTTCAAAGTTTCGAGGAAAAGGAATATCGACGGAGTCGAAACGAACTAAATCAACGGAGAAGTTATTTTGGAAGGAAAGCCACCGGATAGACTTGGACTCTACGCCAAGATACGGAGCTAGCCACGAGGGTGGGGCGCGCCACCCCTAGGGCATGCCCCCGCCTCGTGGGCCCCTCAAGCTCCACCGATGTACCCCTTGCACCCATATATACCTATGTATCGTAAAACTTCCGTAACGTAGATTAGATCGTGAGTTCCGCCGCAAGCCTCTATAGCCACCAAAACCTCTCAGACCTCGTTCGCAGACTCCTGCGGAGGGGGAACCTTCACCGCGCCATCTTCATCATCCCGGTGTTTCCATGACGAGGAGGAGTAGTTCACCCTGGGCTGATGGTATGTACCAAGAGCTATGTGTTTGATCTCTCTCTCGTGTTCTTGATTTGGCACGATCTTGATGTATCGCGAGCTTTGCTATTATAGTTGGATCTTATGTTTCTTCTCCCTCTTATCTCTTGTAATGGATTGAGTTTTCCTTTGAAGTAATCTTATCGGATTGAGTCTTTAAAGATTTGAGAACACTTGATGTATGTCTTGTCGTGCTTATCTGTGGTGACAATGGGATATCACGTGCCACTTGATGTATGTTGATCAACTTATGGTTCCGCCCATGAACCTATGCATAGGGGTTGGCACACGTTGCCGTGATTCTCCTAGAGAAACTTTTGGGCACTCTTTGAAGTACTTTGTGTTGGTTTGAATAGATGAATCTGAGATTGTGTGACGATATCGTATAATCATACCCACGGATACTTGAGGTGACATTGGAGTATCTAGGTGACATTAGGGTTTTGGTTGATTTGTGTCTTAAGGTGTTATTCTAGTATGAACTCTAGGGCTGTTTGTGACACTTATAGGAATAGCCCAATGAATTGATTGGAAAGAATAACTTTGAGGTGGTTTCGCATCTCTACCATAATCTCTTCGCTTGTTCTCTGCTATTAGTGTCTTTGGAGTGACTCTTTGTTGCATGTTGAGGGATAGTTATATGATCCAATTATGTTATTATTGTTGAGAGAACTTTCACTAGTGAAAGTATGAACCCTAGGCCTTGTTTCCTATCATTGCAATACCGCTTACGCCAATTTTACCGCCGCTACCTTGCTGTTTTTATATTTTCAGTTTACAAAACCTATATCTACCATCCATATACCACTTGTATCACCATCTCTTCGCCGAACTAGTGCACCTATACAATTTACCATTGTATTGGGTGTGTTAGGGACACAATGACTCTTTGTTATTTGGTTGCAGGGTTGCTTGAGAGAGACCATCTTCATCCCACGCCCCCACGGATTGATAAACCTTAGGTCATCCACTTGAGGAAATTTGCTACTGTCCTACAAACCTCTCGCACTTGAGGCCCAACAACGCCTACAAGAAGAAGGTTGTGTAGTAGACATCAGTTGCCTTGGTGGTTGCCTCCATCTTCTTGGAGCTCTCTCTCTCGTGGGATCAGCCTCCGCCCCGCTCCAATATTGGCAGATCTTTGCCTGGTTCTCCTTGGTCCATCATGAAATTGACGAATACTAGGAGACCACCGAAAGGAAAACACAATCGCAATAAAAATGAAACAAAAAGAGAGTGAGGATCGTTATCGCTTGCAAAAGTTCTTTTTTCTCTCGAACGAAAATATACCAACATCACGGATCCGCTTACCTTCCCTTCGCTCGAGAGAAGAGCAAGGGCAGATGCAAGTGTTGCCATTCTTGAAGACGGCGAGGGAGAGGGGGATTGCTTAAGAGTGAAATGATGGTTGCTTCGTCCACAAACTTAGATCATGGGAGGTGGGGTTTGTGATACGACGGATCATTACTACCGCCACGACTGGGTGACTCTCCGCCAGATACTGCCTTCTAATTTGGTGGATGGCATTTGGGCCCGCACACGCATGGCCCGCATGTCGGTGAACAAAAGTATAACGGCATTCAGAGAGGGAGACGTTTCAATGACCTCGAGGAGCCGTAGTGGTAGAGTGTCTCCACTGCATTAGTAGTAATTGTTTTTCTGGTAGCAGAGTGTCTCCACTGTACTAGTAGTAATTGTTTCTGGGCCCAAGACAAAACAGCCCATCCACACTAGTAAATAGTAAAATCAATTCAAAAGCCCATATATTTACTGAATGAGAGGTGCTACCCACACCCAAAGACACCGCCTCCCCAAAAACCTGGGTGCTCTTCTTCCTTCTTGCTCCCACCCACCTCACGCCACCGCTCCACTCTTACCCCCAAATTCTCACCTCACTCCTACAGTAAAACCCCAGCTCCCTTCTTCTTCGCCAGACTACAACTAGGCTCGCATTTGTTACTCTGCTCAAATCCGTGAGCGACGCGACGCCTCGAGGAAAATGGAGTCGGCTGACCCCAGCCAAGAAGATGAGGCTCCTCTCCAACAAGCGACGCCATAGATCCCGCACCCGGCAGCTGGGAGAAGCGGCGACCCCGCCCCCACCGGATCCCAGGAACCCATAGAATCTCAGGTGGACTGCATCAGCGATCTCCCTGACGCCATCCTTGGGGAGATCATCTCGCTTCTCCCCACCAAGGATTGCTGCCGCACCCAAGTCCTCTCAATTCGGTGGCACCTCTATGGCGCGCTGCTCCTTAATCTCGACGCCGCCATCTATCTCTTCAATGATTTTGAAATCCCAGAGCCATCATCTCCTCCCACCAGTGGCTCTGCTCAAAGCCTCTGATCCCGTCATGCTACTCGAGCAAGCATACCATGCCGCATGGTGGGCGCCGGCTGAATCCTCAATTCACCGAACTACACCTACTTGAGTTCTACTATTCCCTGAAATCACATACCACATACCGAACGCCATGAACTTGTGCCCTCAAAGACCGATGTCCATCTCATGTTTTCGCCCTCTCTCCACACCACCACCTTTGCAAGAAGGCTACCTACTGCATAACTGGTACTAAACCTTCACTCCCATTTCTCAAGAAATTTTCACTTGTGCGGGTTCATATATCGGAGGCCTCATTGCACATCATCATCCACTCCAGCTTGCCCTGGCCGGAGTGCTTGGTGCTTGTTTTCACAGCTAGAATCGGTTTTCCAAATAAAGTCGGCTAACCTTGTAAGAATTGGAATTTCTTTTGACGGAAGGCAGATCATCATCCAAGATGCCCTTCACTTCAAAGGTTGATCCTTGATTCTAGTTATTCACCGCTGCAAATAACTGTCCTCTCTCGCTTCCTAAACCGAGACCTTGGGTGTAATACATGATCTCTGTGCTCATTTCAATATGGTGTTTGGCTCCACGCTTCTTCGTGTACTTTATATTATCATCTACACTTGTAACCACAAGCTGCATTTTAAATTTCTGTGCATAATTTATATATCATCTTGGAGTACACATTTTGTACTAATATTATGTTCTATGCTCAATGAAGAGTTTCTCCATGGATGGCCTATCAATGGTGCTGGATTCTGTCAAGATCTTATATATCCAAATGAATAGTTTTGATCTCAACAAGATTATTGGCTTGTTGCAATGCTTTCCATGTCCGGAGAAGTTCTATATAAAGGTGATAATTTCACGCACATTGAAGCTCGCATATAGTGTACTAGAATTAACCGCTCAGTTGTTGCTCTTTCGACACTCTTCTTTTAGACCTTAACTGCTTTCAATCTTCATGTCTATTTAGGCAACAGGACGGGTAAGAAAGTTATAACCAATCGGTGGATTCATAAGCATCGCGATTTTCTCACTTCTCATGAGATTCGATTGAAGACAATAACGCTAGAACGATATGTAGCCAACCGCAAACACAAGATTTGTCACATTCTTCCCGCTGAATGCGAGGTTACTATTGTCCATCGCTTAAGTTTATCAGCAGCATGGTTTTGACGGATGGGTATGTCAAGAGCAAAAAAGGAGTTTCAGTGGGCAAAAGAGCTTCGAATGTGCCGGGCTTCTATTTACAACATATTGTGGTCATAATCCAAGAAATTTTACGACCCAGATGTTCATTCTATGGACCTGACCGATCCATTTGACTGTGATCGCCAAAACAAGGCTGGAGTTAGATGTTGTCGCCCTTTTCAATCTGGTTTTTGTAAACCCGATGAACAATTAACCTCGTGCTTTTGTACATTTTGTAAGCTGGAGTTAGATGTTCCCGCCCTTTTCAACTCGGATGTGACTGTCATCTTTTCTTTGAAACAAGGCAAATGGCTTGCCATTCATTTAATTTAGAGTGAAATATTGTAACAATCCAAACCAAGGGAAATAACATCACTCTCGCCGGCTGCTTGAGCTCACTGCATTACAAAAGCCAAGTGATTAGCCCCACCAGACCCATAAATTTATTTCAACTAGCACATCAAATGGGCTGTAAATTTTCATAGGAAAGGCTGCATGACCGTGATAGATTTGGATTCCGACATTTGGGACCCATGAGGAAATAGCCTATCCAAGGTGGTGTCAACTTACTAGCCACCAACAAACGATTTCGCTTACCACCGTTGGATTGACATCCAACATCCGTCGGTATCTTCTATCTCTTGTCTTCTTCTTCCTCCAACCGCCCAAACCAAACCACCTTGTCGGCTCCGCCGCCCCGCCCCCATGGCTGGCTGCGCCCGCCGCCTCTACCGACGCATTCTCCAACGCTTGGCCAGTCCCTCCTCTATTCCCCACACGCCCTGTTATTCTCCAAAGAACGCCAGCCCCAACACGCACTCCGCGTTCAACCAGCCAACCTCAGATTCTCCGCCGCGACTAGACCGGCGATCTTCAACGACTCTCGTTCGCTCCGGCCCGAGGCATCGCCGCGCCCTCCGCCTTTGTGGCCATGGTTCGCTGCCGCGCTGCTGTGCGCCGCCTCTTGCATTGTCAACGCCACCAACAACCGAGAGGAACAAGGAGATGATCAGACATGGAGAGGATGATGAGGGACCCACTGTTAGGGAACGCTGCAGTAAAATAAAAATTTTCCTACGGTTTGACCAAGATCCATCTATGAGTTCATCTAGCAACGAGTGATCGGGTGCATCTACATACCTTGTAGATCGCGAGCGAAGCGCTCACTAGAACGTGGATGATGGAGTCGCATCGCCGTGATCCAAATCACCGATGACCAAGTGCCGAACGGACGGCACCTCCGCTCAACACACGCACGGAGCAGATGACGTCTCCTCCTTCTTGATCCAGCAAGGGGGAAGGAGAGGTTGATGAAGATCCAACAGCACGACGGCGTGGTGGTGGATGCAGCAGTCACCGCAGCAGGGTTTCGCCGAGCTTCTGTGAGAGGGAGAGGTGTAGCAGGGGAGAGGGAGGCGCCAACGCAGTAGGGGTGCGGCTGCCCTCCCTCCCCCCTTTATATAGGCCCCCTGGGGTGGGCGCCGGCCCTGGAGATCAGATCTCCCAAGGGGGGCGGCGGCCAGGGGGGTGGAGTACCCCAAGGCAGTGAGGCGCCCACTCTAGGGTTTTCAACCCTAGGCGCAGGTGGGCTAAGGGGCGCACCAGCCCACTATGGGCTGGTTCCTCCCCACTTCAGCCCATGGGGCCCTCCCGGATGGTGGCCCCACCGGTGGACCCCGAGACCCTTCCGTGGTCTCGTGACAATACCGTGATCCCCAAACTTTCCCGATGGTCAAACTGCACTTCCTATATATAATTCTTCACCCCGGCCATTCCGAACTCCTCGTGACGTCCGGGTCTCATCCGGACTCAACAACTTTCGGTTTGCTGCATACTAATATCTCTACAACCCTAGCGCCACCGAACCTTATGTGTAGACCCTACGGTTCGGAGACACGAGACATGACCGAGACAGCTCTCCGCCAATAACCAACAGCGGGTCTGGATACCCATGTTGGCTCCTACGCGTTCCTCGATGATCTCATCGGATGAACCACGATGTCGAGGATTCAAGCAACCCGTGATACAATTCCCTTTGTCAATCGGTATTTTACTTGCCCGAGATTCGATCGCCGGCATCCCAATATCTCGCTCAATCTCGCTATCGCAAGTCACTTTACTCGCATCAGAATGCATGATCCCGTGTCCGCACACTTGGTCACTTTGAGCTCATTACGATGATGCATTACCGAAAGTGGGCCCAAAGATACCTCTCCGCCATAACGGAGTAACAAATCCCGCCTCGATCCGTGTCAACCCAATGTACACTTTTGGAGATACCGTAGTATACCTTTATAGTCACCCAGCTTACGCTGTGACGCTTGGCACACCCAAAGCACTCCTACGGTATCCGGAGTTACACGATCTCATGGTCTAAGGAAAAGATACTTGACATTGGAAAAGCTCTAGCAAACGAACTATACGATCTTGTGCTATGCTTAGGATTGGTCTTGTCCATCACATCATTCTCCTAATGATGTGATCCTGTTATCAATGACATCCAATGTCCATAGTCAGAAACCATGACTATCTCTGTTGATCAACGAGCTAGTCAACTAGAGGCTTACTAGGGACATGTTGGTGTCTATGTATTCACACATGTATTACGATTTCCGGATAACAAAATTATAGCATGAATAAAAGACAATTATCATGAACAAGGAAATATAATAATAATCCTTTTATTATTGCCTCTAGGGCATATTTCCAATAGTCTCCCACTTGCACTAGAGTCAATAATCTAGTTACATTGTGATGAATTGAACACCCATAGAGTTCAGGTGTTGATCATGTTTTGCTCGCGGAAGAGGTTTAGTCAATGGATCTGCGACATTCAGATCCGTATGCACTTTGCAAATTTCTATGTCTCCATCTTGAACATTTTCACGATTGGAGTTGAAGCGACGCTTGATGTGCCTGGTCTTCTTGTGAAACCTGGGCTCCTTGGCAAGTGCAATAGCTCCAGTGTTGTCACAGAAGAGCTTGATCGGCCCCGACGCATTGGGTATGACTCCTAGGTCGGTGATGAACTCCTTCACCCAAATTGCTTCATGCGCTGCCTCCGAGGCTGCCATGTACTCCGCTTCACATGTAGATCCCGCCATGACGCTTCGCTTGCAGCTGCACCAGCCATCGCTCCACCATTCAACATATACACGTATCCGGTTTGTGACTTAGAGTCATCCAGATCTGTGTTGAAGCTAGCGTTGACGTAACCCTTTACGACGAGCTCTTCGTCACCTCCATAAACGAGAAACATGTCCTTGGTCCTTTTCAGGTACTTCAGGATATTCTTGACCACTGTCCATTGTTCCTTGCCGGGATTACTTTTGTACCTTCCTACCAAACTTAAGGCAAGGTTTACATCAGGTATGGTACACAACATGGCATACATAATAGACCCTATGGCTGAGGCATAGGGGATGACACTCATCTCTTCTATATCTTCTGCCGTGGTCGGACATTGAGCTGAGCTCAATTTCACACCTTGCAACACAGGCAAGAACCCCTTCTTAGACTGATCCATATTGAACTTCTTCAATATCTTATCAAGGTATGTGCTTTGTGAAAGACCTATGAGGCGTCTTGATCTATCTCTATAGATCTTGATGCCTAATATATAAGCAGCTTCTCCAAGGTCCTTCATTGAAAAACTCTTATTCAAGTAGGCCTTAATGCTGTCCAAAAGTTCTATATCATTTCCCATCAAAAGTATGTCATCTACATATAATATGAGAAATGCTACAGAGCTCCCACTCACTTTCTTATAAATGCAGGCTTCTCCATAAGTCTGCATAAACCCAAACGCTTTAATCATCTCATCAAAGCGAATGTTCCAACTCCGAGATGCTTGCACCAGCCCATAAATGGATCGCTGGAGCTTGCATACCTTGTTAGCATTCTTAGGGTCGACAAAACCTTCTGGCTGCATCATATACAGTTCTTCCTTAATATAACCGCTAAGGAATGCCGCTTTTGACGCCCATTTGCCATATCTCATAATCATAGTATGTGGCAATTGCTAACATGATTCGGACGGACTTCAGCCTTCGCCACGGAGAGAAAGTCTCATCGTAGTCAACCCCTTGAACTTGCCGATAACCCTTAGCGATAAGTCGAGCTTTATAGATGGTAACATTACCATCCGCGTCTGCCTTCTTCTTAAAGATCCATTTGTTTTCTATCGTCACGATCATCGGCAAGTCTGTCAAAGTCCATACTTTGTTTTCATACATGGATCCTATCTCGGATTGCATGGCTTCAAGCCATTTATTGGAATCTGGGTCCTTCATCGCTTCTTCATAGTTCAAGGTTCACCGTTGTCTAACAACATGATTTCCGGACAGGGTTGCCATACCACTGTGTGGAACGTGTCCTTGTGGACCTTCAAGCTCAAGAGCAACTTGATTCAAGTACCTTGATCACCATCATTAATTTCCTCTTCAAAGGATGTAGGCACCACAGAACATTTTCCTAAGCTGCACTACTTTCCGGTTCAAGAGGTAGTACTTCATCGAAGTTCTACTTTCCTCCCACTTACTCCTTTCGAGAGAAACGCTTCTTCCGTAAAGGATCCATTCTTGGCAACAAAGATCTTGCCTTCGGATCTAGGGTAGAAGGTATACCCAATGGTTTCCTTAGGGTATCCTATGAAGACGCATTTTTCCGACTTGGGTTCGAGCTTTTCAGTTGAAGTTTCTTGACATAAGCATCGCATCCCCAAACTTTTAGAAACGACAACTTAGGTTTCTTCCCAAACCATAATTCATACGGTGTCGCCTCAACAGATTTAGACGGTGCCCTATTTAAAGTGAATGTAGCTGTCTCTAGAGCGTATCCCCAAAATGACAGCGTAAATCAGTAAGAGACATCATAGATCGCACCATATCCAATAGAGTGCGACATTTACATTCGACACACCGCTTCGCTGAGGTGTTCCAAGTGGCGGAGTTGTGAAACGATTCCACATTTCCTTAAGTGTGTGCCAAATTCGTGACTTAAATATTCTCCTCCATGATCTGATCGATGAACTTTATTTTTCGGTCACGTTGATTCTCTACCTCATTCTGAAATTCCTTGAACTTTTCAAAGGTCTCAGACTTGTGTTTCATCAAGTAGACATACCCATATCTACTCAAGTCATCGTGAGAGGAGAACATAACGATATCCTCCATGAGCCTCAACGCTCATTGGACCGCATACATCAAGATGTATGATTTCCAATAAGTTGGTTGCTCGATCCATTGTTCCGAGAACGGAGTCTTGGTCATTTTGCCCATGAGGCATGGTTCGCATGTGTCAAATGATTCATAATCGAGAGACTCTAAAAGTCCATCAGATGGAGCTTCTTCATGCGCTTGACACCAATGTGACCATAGGGCAAAGTACACAAGTATGTGGGACTATCGTTATCAACTTTACATCTTTTGGTATTCACACTATGAATATGTGTAACATCACGCTCGAGATTCATTAAGGATAAACCATTGACCATCGGAGCATGACCATAAAACATATCTCTCATATAAATAGAACAACCATTATTCTCGGATTTAAATGAGTAGCCATCTCAGATTAAACGAGATCCGGATACAATGTTCATGCTCAAACTTGGCACTAAATAACAATTATTGAGGTTTAAAACTAATCCCGAGGTAAATGTAGAGGTAGCGTCGACGGCGATCACATCGACCTTGGAACCATTTCCGACGCCAAGCATTGTCACCTCGCCCTTCGCCAGCCTCCGCTTATTCCACAGCTCCGCTTTGAGTTACAAATATGAGCAACTGCACCGTATCAAATACCCAGAGCTACTACGAGTAATCGGTAAGGTACACATCAATTACATGTATATCACATATACCTTTAGTGTTGCCGGCCTTCTTGTCCGCTAAGTATTTGGGAAGTTCCGCTTCAAAGGACCCTTCCTTTGCAATAAAAGCACTCACCTCGTGGGGTCGATCGAGATGAAGACTCGATCGCCATTGGCTAGCAGCCACCTCCGGATCCCAAGAATAAACAGACTGCCTTGGAGGCTCATATTGTGGTTCTTGCCCGGCTGGTGTGATTCTGGTAGGCTTGAACGGCAGCCCACGAATGAGATACGGTCCTTCAAAATTAAACAAGGATGGAGCAGGTAATAGTCTCTGTGGTGATGTTTATTAAAATAGCTATATTTAAGCTCTCCTTCCCTGCCTTAACAATAAAATCATGCTAGCATACTCTATAATCTAAATAAGCACTAGCATTTTTCTTCTTCTCATAAAGCCTAATAGGTATGTTAAAATGTGCAATGAGGCGGAAGCATAAATACTCCAAAGATGGGGCCCTAGTACGGTTCAGACTTAACTGCTAGCAATAATTCCGCCCATACTAAAAGTGTTATCATGAATAAACCATGGAACAAAATGATAATATCAGAACGCTAGGTTTCCCAGCTTCCAGCATCAATCAAACAACGACTAGCAAATATGGCAAAGTAGCGAAACAGGAAATGTATGCTAGTGATTCTGCATCGAAACCTTCCGGTTTCTCCCATGAGTGGTGTTAATAAATTCCCACATCCAGGTGTGGTTCATCTAGGTACCTCAAAGGGTATTTTGCAAACCTCGCAAAATTCAACTAACGGCATCTTCTTAACAACGCTATATAAATGAAACTCACCGAAGGAGGTGATTCCTTAGGAAAATAGCAAGTTTTGCACAAGTATTAGTTAGTAAGAGATACTGATGATTGGTCCCGGAGGAAGTCGATGAGGCCAGCATTCTCAATCAATGAACAGAAATCCTCATAAATCCTCGCTTGTCTCAAGAAGGTATCGAAGGCCATTCACATGGCCGGATTCTCATGTACGAGGCAAATTATATTTGGGCCTCTCGTGCTTCTTCATTTTGTTTTCCTTCAAGCTTCGCTCGAGGAGCCCTCAAAAGTCTCTTCATCATTTTATGAAATATTCTGAAATTTTAGTAACTTCAAACAAAAGTGAACCAAGCTCAACAAAATTGATAGTAACTACTCCTACAAGTGCCTAGAGTCTATATCATGCATTAGAACTACTTGGAACCATATAAATTTGACATGCAAGCTCAAGAACATGGTCACCTATGCAGCACAAATTTGCAATGAATAAAGCACTAGAACAAAACTAATTGGACCAATGGAGGAGTCACATACCAAGGAACAATCTCCCCAAGCAGTTTTGTGAGAGGTGCTTGAGCAAGGAGATCGAAAATCACAAAGAAAGTGAGCTAGAACTCGTGCTTGAGCTGGTTATTCGTGTTTGTGGAGGAAGAAGGAGAGGATGGTGTGAATAAGTGAGGAGGGCCACCAGGCCCACGAGGTGGGGCGGCCTGGGGTAGGGCGCGCCACCTCGTGGCTGTGGCAGCCCTCTGCAAGTGCTTTCAAGACCATAACCTCAAATATTCCCTTAAAAATCATATTAAATTGGCATGGCATTTGGAGGACTTTATTTTCGGCTATTTTTATATTGCACGGATAAGTCAGAAATGTATGTAAAATACTATTTTTACTTTATTTCTACTAAATAACAAAGTATAAAGAGGGTACAGAAGTTGTGCTTTATAGTTTCATCCATCTCATGATCATCAAAAGGAATCCACTAACAAGGCTGATCGTGTCTTGTTAACAAACTCATTCCAATAGCATGAAACCGGAGAAATTTTGAATAACACTATGTTACCTCAACGGGATATGCACATCCCCAATAATAAGAATATCATATTTCTTCTGACAATAGGAAGAGGAAATTCAAAACCTCCAAATATAATCGATGGAATTTTTCCAATAGAGTTGATACTATGAACTTGAGGTTGTTTCTGAAAGTGTACCGTATGCTCATTATCATTAACATGAGAAGTGACACCTTTATTGCAATCAATAACAACCCCGCAATATTCGAAAAGGTCTTCCAAGAATAATAGACATACTATCGCCCTCGTGAATATCAAGAATAACAAAGTCCGTTAAAATAGTAACGCTTGTAACTACAACAGTAACATCCTAACAAATACCAACAGGTATAGCAGCTGATTTAGCCATTTGCAAAGAAATTTCAGTAGGTGTCAACTTATTCAAATCAAGTCTACGATATAAAGAGAGAGGCATAACACTAACACCGCTCCAAGATCACATAAAGCAGTTTTAACATAGTTTGTTTTAATTGAGCATGGTATAGTAGGTACTCCTAGATCTCCAAGTTTTTTGGTATTCCACCCTTAAAAGTATAATTAGCAAGCATGGTGGAAATTTCAGCTTCAGTATCTTTCTTTTATTTGTAACAATATCTTTCATATACTTAGCATAAGGATTCATTTTGAGCATATCGCTTAATCGCATACACAAAAAGATAGGTCTAATCATTTCAAAAAGCGCCAAAATCCTCATCATCCTTTTTCTTGGATGGTTTGTGTCGGTTCAAACCGCGGATCTCGGTAGGGGGTCCTGAACTGTGCGTCTAGGCGGATGGTAACAGGATACAAGGGACACGATGTTTTACCTGTGTTCGCCCCTCGATGGAGGTAAAACCCTACCTCGCTTGATTTATTGATGATATGGGTAGTACAAGAGTAGATCTACCACGAGATCAAGGAGGCTAAACCTAGAAGCTAGCCTATGGTATGATTTTTGTTGTTGTTTGTCCTAGAAACCTGCATATAGTCAAAAGGGCTAGGGAGATCTAATGGTAAGTTATCCAGACGCCAAGCTTGCCTTCCACGCCAAGGAAAGTCCTTCCTGACACGGATCAAGTCTTCAATCTTGTATCTTCATAGTCCAGAGTCCGTGAAGGTATAGTCCGCTCATCCGAACACCCCTAATCCAGACTCCTCAAGAGTCTCTAACCAGGCTTCAATGACGACGTAGTCCGCGTAGCATTGTCTTCGCATTGCAAGGCGGGTTCTCCTCCAAGTATTTATAGAAGATTTCAACACAAGGATAGTGTCCGCCTCGCAAAATAAGTACATATTATAGAGAGATTAATATTTACACCAATCTAATCTGCCGACGTATTCCGTAGCATGACATCACACCACGCCAAGCCCGTATTCAATTGTTTTATTGTCCCACCTCGCCGCTGCTGCGCGAGGCGTTTTGGCACACGCCTTGTCAAAGCAGTAGATCATGTCCCCTTGTTCGGGATTCTCATCAATACGGGAGGTAACCCAACCGCCATAGATTACGGCGCTTGGGAGATAAGCGAAGTTTTACTAAAGGGTGGGGACGCAGAGTTAAGGCCCTACCATAAGGATAAGGATCCACCTTCTCATCCACGCCTTCTTCCTCCTTTGCCTATCCATTTTCAAGACTAGCCCAGCCCCCAAGTCCGCACTCCCCACCTCAACCTTCTCCAACCATGTCCCGAGGGGAGTCAAGTGGATGGTCCTCCGCTACGGAGGGACACATCAAAAACCGAGGAAGGCGGATACTTGTCTAACGACATTGCGACCGGCTTCAAGAGGGGCAGCTCTGCCCCACCCCAAGGCCCCATGAGAGGGTGGTGTTCTCCCCATTTCCTCCGTGGATTGGGTTTCTCTCCACCCATTTGTCCGGGGCTCATGTTCTACTAAGGCCTAGATTTCCACATCCGGCCCCAAACTTTATCCTCAATATCTCAAGGTCTATCGCGTGTAAGCAGTATTCTCCGTGATCCGCCCCCATTTTGCCTCGTGGCTCAAGACTTTCAATGTCAAGCAGGTGCGCGCACCAGCGGAGTGCGGAGGCGCCATGGGCAAGATGCCCAACGCCTTATGGCTCGAGGGCTCCTTGTGGAGACCCCAAGGGTGGCAATCGGGTGGTTCTACACACGAGCCGCTGGACTGAATGGGTCACAGCCCCCGAAGTTCCGATCCGGACCCCTATGCGCTCACATCCCGAAAGAGACGGGCCCGTGGGGCAACAAAGGAGAGGTGGATCGGATCTGCAAACATGCATCCAAACCCCGTGAACAAGAAGCTTAAACTTGTCAACGTAGTCAGTGTTATGCTCATCCATCGGATCCTCCCTGTCAACAACGGGCCTTCAACTCGTGGAGTTCGACCCGGCGAGCACCCAACTCTAAGCAGGCTCTTCGACACGACGCACGAAGATGCCCGAAGGTGCTATTCATACGCCGAGGTTCGTGATCCGCTACCGAGGATCGCAGATTCAAGCACGCAGCAATATGCAAGTGCGTAAGCCGCTTTTACTTTTACCGTATTTTAGCTTTTCTTGGTTTTGATTTTATGCGGATCTAAGCTCCCTTCCTTGACAGAGTGGCATGAAGTCCGGACAGATCAACTGTCTGGCCTTTGTTCAAGACCCAAAGCATGCTATATTGGCAAGGTTGTGTTGCACCCTATGTGGTGCCGAGAAGAAGGCCATGAAGAAGGCCACGGGACTCAAAGAGTGCCTGGCTGCAGGTGGGGAAAATGGACTCACGTCCGCGACCAGACGCAATCCTCCCGTGAAGACGAGGAGGAGGAAGAGACCCTCCCTCCAACGGGGAAGGAAAGAAAAGAAGGTCGCCTAACGGGAGGCCGGAGGGTCCAAGAAGGAAACTCTTCCCGACTACTCCACCAACACCGACGACGGCTAAGAGGAGGGCCACACAGGCTAAGCCTCGCGAAATCGTAAGTATCCGGATACCCGAGTAAGTCATAGTATTCTCATCGCATAATTTTTCCTACGCCAATATGATTATGCAGTCCGCCCAAAGACCGCTCGACGCGGTCATCGAAGCGGTTCCTCGACTCCGCTGACATAAACTTCTTCCGACGGCTACTTCCCCGCTTCACGGATGACGCCAGGTGGCCCCCAGAGGTTCCAAGCCAGGAGGAGGTGGTCCCGGAGCCGCGAAGGTGACCTTCCGACCTCAGCGCCAAAGGGATAGAACCCCAGGGCTCCAAGTCCGCCCTAGGTCGGAACTCGCCCGAACCTTCAAAGGTTCCAGAGTCCGACAGCGACCTCCTTCCAAGAGGAGCAAGCCCACCGAGCCGGTGGCCCCCATCCAACCGAGGCTGGATAATCATGGAGGTGCTTAAAGGCGCCCATCATGAGGAGCACCGCACTATCATGAGTGCGGTTCGGAAAGTTCACCGCCAAGAGCGGGCTGACCAAGCCTGGCTGCCTTTTTACAAAGCTTTGAGGTATGTAAAAATATGTAAAATATGACCGTGACAGCAAGAGCCCTCGATGCCTGCTTATGCTCAAAAGAAAAGCCAATAGAGGATCTAATAAAATTCGCAGGAGTCTAACAAAAGTAAGTAAATATGCGATGCAGCTTCATCATGGCGTCTGCCAAGACCGATCATGGAGGTGGACACGCTGAAGGTAACCTCGAGCGGTCTCGAGCAAGAGCTCGGCCTTGCCAAGAGGCAGCTCGAGGACAAAGAAGGTAAGAAATACCTTGTTTAAATATAAAAAGGTGCAATTGCAATAAGTGACAGGACTAACGTATATTGTAGGGGCCAAACGGAGGTGATGACCTAAGAAGCGCTTGTCCGAGGCCGTGAAGAGGGCGGCCACGAATGCACCGAAGGGAGAAATATGAGGCACGGGTTGAGAGGCGGCAAGATCTGTGCCTCATGAAAAACATGAGAATTTGGAGCTTGACTCAAAGACCGAGAGTCCGAGCCACAAGTGCCATTGAGAATGCCAAGACTGCCAAGCACAAGCCTGAAGGTCCTCCAGAGGTTGAGGCGATGAAGATAGCGCGTAGTAAGGCTTTTATGCAAAGTAAGCATGTGAAAGTCAATTACTTGTTACTTACCCAACCGAGCTCCCCAGAGCATTCGCAGATTTGCCTCAGCGTGTTCGATGCCACCGTGTTCTACCGAGCCGAGGAGAGCAGCTCGACAGAGAAGGTGTTCGTCTCCAGAGGCGAGGCCGACTTCAGCTTTTGAGCGACCAGTCAAGCAACTGGTCGAGCTCCACAAGGTGGCCGAACAGGCCATGAAGGGCCTCATAGTTCGGCCGGCTCGGAGAGGCACCGCTGGAGCTACTTCGGCTGGTGAGGCGGCGGGTGGTGGGCCCGTCCAAGGCTCAAGTCATCAAGCGCTCCGCTCGCATCGGCGGTGCTCAGGGCGCCGCCTGCGCTAAGGCACCACCGCGCTGGATGCGAAAAGCTTGTGAAGGACGGGCACGCCGGCAAAGAACATCGCCACCCCGAGATGTACTATAAGGTATTGAAGGCGCCATTTTATGGCGGACGAGTGCTCGAAAGATGTAATTTTGAGTAAAACTTGTTTATTTTGTCCTGCAATCAAAACTTGTTCATGCGCTAAGCAATGCTTTCTTGAATTTAAAATATTACCTTCTATGCGGTCGCTTATCAAATTTTGAGAGATGGCGGTCATCGTCACCCCTATGCCACGTGCGTGGGTGTTCGGATAAACTTGAGCGCTTTTTTTCCCATTCTGGGTCCTTCGAGGGAGGCGCCAACGCAATCTAACAAGGCAATCGGACTATAATGCTTGAACACTCTCACTTAGCCATAGAATTCTATAATTTTAAATTTCTAAGCCCCTAGTATTCGGAAGATCGAGTTCGGGTGCTATCCACGCCGGACGATTAAGCCGCCTAAGCGGCATAAGTCTTTAGGGACTCGAAACCTCTCTAACAGCCACCAGCTCTCGCCTTATCATGATGGTCAATTTTAGCTTTCTATGGAGGTGCTTTAGCCCAGCTCAACTGGGCACAATCGCAGAAGTTCTCCTAGTGCTACCTTAGCCGATACAACGAACGTAAGGTACCAAAACATAGGAGCCGCAAACCCAACATTTGACCCAAGACATGATTCGAGCCGATGCATATAGTGCTATAAGTTCTGGTGCCGACTTGTGAAAGTGTTCGACTTCACACCGTTGTGGGGTACTTAAGCCCATGGTGTATTGGTCGTACTCAAAGTGTACAAAAGCGGCATGTCATTAATGAACATATATTCTTAAAAGAGTAATAAGAATAGACGAAGCTATGCATTGTTTATTTGAAGAAGTCATGATCACAGCAGTAACGATACAAATGGTAGCAAGCAAAATGTGGGACTATTTGACATGTCCTATCCGTAAGGATCGGGAATGATATGCAAACATGTATACTGCTCGCTATAGAGACCACCTTAGAGTTCCATAGTGGCGTGGTTTTTTCTTCCTGGTTCTTATCGCAGCGCAATTGAACTCGCCGCTTAGGCCTTCCAAAAATGGAGTCCTAAAAGTAAGATAAGTGAGAAATCGGCAGCCCCTAGTGCGGTTTAAGCCGCGGCTTTTGGCGTGCCGTGATGGTGCCCTCCCCTGTGCTCCATGGTATTTCCGCAGAGCGTAGTTATTCACGCCAAGCAGCATCGGTTTCGCACTCGTGAGGGCTGGGGTTAGTCAAGATTGCTACGCTTGCTCACAACGTGCAAAGCGCATCTGTAGAGGTTACCCGGCGCTGCTTGACGTGTCCTGGACGCTTAGTGGCCGGATCGGAAAATTGCTTGAGGCTGCTGTTTCACGCGGAGCTGCCGATGCTCCTTCAGACGGAGAGAGCGCTCGATGTTTCATTGACCGTGATGACTCTCGAGGGCCTGGCATCTTGAGCTTGAGGTATGCGTAATGCGGTACCGCATTGAACTTGGCAATGCGGTTCGCCTGAGCAAGGCGTGATAGCCGCGTTGAACGGACTATGTTGAAGATTAACTCTCGCTGGAAGTTATCCGAGATCCAGACCACTTCAAGTGTGACTGGCCTGTACAGCTGGCCTTACACCGTATGACGCCTTTAAAGGTCGCTTTAGTGGGTTTAATCTCAAGGATCGATGCCCATTTTCCGTGACTCGTATCCCGATAAAGCAGGTTCAGTTGCCTGCCGCTGTCCATGAGGACTCGCGTGAGGTGAACTACTTAATATTGGGTCGAGAACCACGCAGCAAATCCGCCGATTCGGATACTAGTGGGTGGTCCTTCGATCAAAAGTGGCTCGTAGGGAAGACATGGGTTGAACTGGGCGACTGCTCCATCACAGATACGCCCCTTTAACGCATGCTTCCGCCCTCTTGGGATGTGGGTGATACATGTTCACCGTCTGCACTTGTGGGGAATCCTTCGCCCCACCGCTGTTTCGCCGTCGGCTCCTCCTCGCAGCCGCTATGTAGCCCCCGATTCTGTTTTTGGCATGTAACTTGCTCGCTCGCTTGAACACCCAACAACTCTGCTGGTGATTGGCTGGTTTTTCGGGTGCCATGTATCCGCACGAGTGGTCGAAGCGGTCCAAACTAGACGGGCCCGGGTATTTCTCTTGAATGGCTTTTTCCACGACCGGTTTAGAGCCTCCGAATCCGCATTAATCGCCAGATCTCAAGATTGTCGCCAGTATGCAGCGCTTGTGTTTGTTGCGACGCGACCGCACTCGCTGTCCTTGGTATCCAAATTACAGGGTCTTGGTTATGTTATTACACGAGCCAGCCAAGCTGTCTTTCACGCACAAAAGCGGTCATGAACGTCGTGAGGGCTGCCATAGATTTTGGCTTCTCCCGTCCAAGGTGCCGGTGCCACCCGTCGATATTATGCTTGAAGGCCGCTAGGGCCCGTAAGGCCCCGGACAAATGACGATTTGATTTTTCTGGTTAGGACCGTCCGTAATTACTCCGCCGATTCCTCGGCCGCTGAATTATGTGGCTTAGGTCATCGGCGCTCGTGGTCGCACATAAGTGCCCGGAAATTGTCGAGGAATGCGCTTCCGTGTCCTCCCAACAACCAATTGATTTTGCCGGCAAGCTATTAAGCCAATAGCTGGTCCTTAAGCTTGAGTGGGAGGTATTTGATGGCGTAGATCGTCACAACTGGGCCATGTGGATATGGAGATAGTCTCCATCCATACCGCAGGTCTCACAGCCATCATATGATTCAATGTTTACGGTTTAAAACCTCCGATTTGATGATCCATTACTCATCTCGTGAAGCATAGTGGTGCGGACTTCCAGATTGAGCTATATCACGACGTCTGCAATCTTTGTTCATCGGTTCGCCCGGCCGGATCATGATTCGTGTGACGACACCGCCTCGGTGTGGGTGCTCACGCCATCCATAGATCGAACTTGTTTGCTTTGCCTTGTCCTCCAATATATCTCGCAGGTCCGGGCGATTCCCCGCGCCTTGGTATTTTAAAGCGGCGCTGTGCGGCTTGAGTGGAGGGCCGAGGTCTTCGTCACGGCCACGCAGGCCGGTCAGCCAGATCATGCGCCGGTGATGTAGGTGCTTCTTCCTCTAGTCGGGTAGCAACCTCGCGCTTTGGTACCTCTGAGGGGCGTCGAAGTTCATACTTCGCCGCTAGGATTTCCGGCCCATTTGTCGGCTAGCAAGTCTTGATCAGCTCTAAGCGTAGAGTTTTTTTGAGGCTGCTCGCTGCGGGCTATAAGCCCGCGCTTGAAGCGCCTAATGACGGGATCCTCCCGACGCACAAATTCGCCGTCAGTTTAGGCTTTCCTCGCCTTCGAGGGAGGCATGTAATTATCATCCTCGACCTCTTCGTCCGCCGCTCTCTCATGAGGGCTGGCTCCGCCCTCCCGCGCCGAAGTTTTGTCGAGGGGTTTTCTTCGCACCGTCCGGAGTGTTATTATCTCCTGCCGAATCACCGCTTTTGCTTGGCGGATTCAGAGTGGCGCCACGACGCCGGGCGCTTAGGATGTTTCTTGACGGTCATCCTCCGCTGTTCCATCGCCATCGCCTTCTTTTTGGGGTATCCACCATGTATATGTCATATGACGAGGTGGCTTTCAGCGCCCTATAGGCGCCGATTCTCGATGGTCTCCTGCATCGCGCCCATACCGCCGATGTCTTCGAGTCGAGTTGAGCACGCCGTTAAATCATCGGATGCTGGCTACAAAGTGGGTGGTGGTGGGTTTTGAATTTCTTCATCATCCGCATCCCAACCTGGTCGACCGTAGTCCGCCAGGCTCTCCGACAAAGAGAGAGACTTTAGTGATTCAGAATATCGCCAAAAGGCGAAGTGCCAAAGATGTCCGCGCGGTGAACTCCATAATCAGCGCCAAACGGATCTCGATTGCAGGGCGCTGTGGGTCGGAGTCCGGAGAGGAGTCCGCACCTTGAGTCACGGCTTCGGGACAAAGCTGATGTTCGCTCGATCTCCGAGATTTCGCCTCCGAGGCGGCGCGCCCAACCACTGTCCGATCGGGTCTCAACTAAGGGTCGGGCCGGCGAGGGCGGCCTCCAAGACACCGCTCGAGGCAGAGCTAGATCATGCCCTTCGTGATGCTAAGGGCGCTACGTCTACCTGGGTTCAATTGTCAAGATCAAGTCTACGCGATGTCACCGTAGTTAAGAGTTCCAAATCTGACTGATGGCTGGGCGAAGCTGATCTCGCCGATGGCTGCTTAATTGCCCGCAGCAAAGCCGCCGAATAAGAAGATCTGTCCGGAAGAAAACACTCGACCCAGACGCGCCGATGATCGGAGAAGCCATCGTGTTAGAAGTGACGCATACAGAGGAACTTCAATGAAAGCACCGATGTCGGTGTCAAACCGCAGATCTCGGTAGGGGTCCTAACTGCGCCTAGGCGGATGGTAACAGGAGACAAGGGACACAATGTTTTTACCTGTGTTTAGCCTCTCGATGGAGGTAAAACCCTACTCCGCTTGATTAATATTGATGATATGGGTGGTACAAGAGTAGATCTACCACGAGATCAAGGAGGCTAAACCATAGAAGCTAGCCTATGGTATGATTGTTGTGTTGTTTGTCCACGAACTAAAACCCTCCGGTTTATATAGACATCAAGAGGGCTAGGTTACACAGAGTCGGTTACAATGGTAGGAGATCTACATATCCAGACGCTAAGCTTGCCTTCCGCGCCAAGGAAAGTCCCTTCCACATCGACTAAGTCTTCAATCTTGTATCTTCATAGTCCAGAGTCTGGTCAAGGTATAGTCCGCTATCCAACACCCCTAATCCAGACTTCGCTTAGAGGAAAGGCATGGTTTCAACCCATGGTTCTTCTTTACCATGTTTCCTAGCAACAAAGTCTCTTATCATAACGCTGATTCTTTGATTGTAAGTGATCAAGATCAATAGCAGGTTCAATTCCTACCTCATTATCATTACTAGGTTGAGCATCATCATCAACATCATCATTAACATTTTCATTAGGTTCATGTTCATTACCGATTGTATTTCAAAGATCGTACATTGATATATTATTTGATTCGGGTGGTTTAGCAATAGGTTCACTAGAAGTTTGCAAAGTCCTATTTTTTATTTTCTTCTTTTAGAAGAACTAGGTATATCAATATTATTTCTCCGAGAATCTTGTTCAATTCTCCTAAGGTGGCCTTAGGATACAAAGGTTCTCGAGTCATTCTACCAGTTCTAGTAGCCACTCTAACAGATAATCATTTTCTTACTATTCATTTCATTGAGCAATCATTTTGAGCTTTAAGTACTTGTTCTACTTGAGTGGTAACCATAGAAGCATGTTTGCTAACAAGTTTAAGTTCACATCTAACATCAGCCATATAATCACCCAAGTGTTTAATCATATAGGTATTTTGTTTTAATTGTCTACCAAAATAAGCATTGAAATCTTCTTGCTTGAACATAAAGTTATCAAATTCATCCAAGCAATCTAGCAATTTTAGTAGGAGGGACTTCAGCTTATCATATCTATAGAGAGAATTTACTTTACTACCTGTGTCGGGTTATCAAGATAGGGAGGTTCTTCAATAGGTAATGGATCAAGATCATATGTTTCTTCAACAAAAGAATTAAGACCATGTATTTCTTCAATAGGAGGTAAATTTTAACATCTTCACTTTAATACTTTTTTCTTTCATAGATTTCTTTGCCTTCGCATATCTTCGACTCGAGAAATAGAACACCTCTTCTCGGAGTTGGTTCAGGAATAGGCTTAGTAATTAGAGCAGGAGTTGGCCTGAAGTGCCCAATTATTTTCATTTCTCAACATATTATTCAATAGAATTTCAGCTTCATCCGGTGTTCTTTCCCTAAAAGAGAACCAACACAACTATCCGTAATCTCTCAAGCATCGGTTAGTCCATTATAAAAGATATCAAGTGTTTCCATTTTTCTTAAGAGGATGATCAGCAAAGCATTATATCTTGAGAAGCCTCCCAAGCTTGTGGGAGACTTCTTCAATTTGCACAAAGTTGTATATTTCTTTAAAGCAGCTTGTTTCTTATGAGCAGGGAATATTTAGCAGAGAAGTAATAAATCATATCCTAGGGACTACGACACAACCAGGATCAAGAGAATTAAACCATATCTTAGCATCACCCTTTAATGAGAACGGAAATATTTTAAGGATATAAAAGTAGCGAGATCTCTCATCATTAGTGTGGCTATATCATTTAATTTAGTAAGATGTGCCACAACAGTTTCAGATTCATAGCCATGAAAAGGATCGGATTCTACCAAAGTAATTATGTCAGGATCAACAGAGAATTCGTAATCCTTATCGTCAACACAAATAGGTGAATTAGCAAAATCAGGGTCAGGTTTCATTCTATCTCTAAGAGACTACTTATTCCATTTAGCTAATAACCTCTTGAGTTCATAACTATCTTTGCAAGCTAGAATAGCGCAGAAGATTCCATATCAAAACATAACCTCGTGAATAATACAGCCTATCTTCATCATCACTTTCATCTACCAGATTAGTTTCAGTAATTTTTCTCCTGCCCCAACAATTTGTTCATCAAGAAATTCACCAAGCATGGTAGTAATACATAGCAAAGTAGTTTCATAAGTATCATGCATAGCGTAAGAGGCATCATCAATAACATGTGACATATCGTAACTAATAGCGTAAGCAGTGTTTAGTGTCGCAAGTTTACTCATAACAAGAGGTGAATCAAGCGAGCTAGATGGCGCTCTTACCTTCCCTCGTAGTTGAGGGATAAATTGTTGTCTTAGTGTCTTTCAAGTTCTTCATAGTGTCCAGCAGATATAAATCCCAAGTGACTCAAAGAATAGAGCTATGCTCCCCAAGCAATGGCGCCCAAAAATTAGTCTTGATAACCCACAAGTGTAGGGATCGCAACAGCTGAGGGTAGAGTATTCACCCAAATTTATTGATTCGATACAAGGGGAGCCAAAGAATATTCTCAAGTATTAGCAGCTGAGTTGTCAATTCAACCACACCTGATAACTTAGTATCTCGCAGCAAGGTATTTAGTAGCAAAGTAATATGATGGTGGTGGTAACGTAAAAAAGAGTAATGAAAGCAAAAGTAATATTTTTGGTGTTTTGTAGTGATTAAACAGAGTAACGGAAAGTAAATAAGCGTAAACCAGAGATGGAAAGCTCAGAGGCATTGGACCGTGATGGATAATTATGCCGGATGCGTTCATCATGTAACAAATATAACATAGGGTGACAAAGATGTAGCTCCAATTTATCAATGTAATGTAGGCATGTATTCAATATAGTCATACGTGCTTATGGAAAAGAACTTGCATGACATCTTTTGTCCTACCCTCCTGCAGCCGGGTCCTAATGGAAACTAAGGGATATTAAGGCCTCCTTTTAATAGAGAACCGAACAAAGCATTAGCACATAGTGAATACATGAACCTCAAACTATGGTCATCACCGAGTGGTCCCATTATTGTCACTTCGGGTTGCGGATCATAACACATAGTAGGTGACTATAGACTTGCAAGATAGGATCAAGAACTCACATATTCATGAAAACATAATAGGTTCAGATCTGAAATCATGGCACTCGGCCCCACAAGCATTAAGCATAGCAAAGTCATAGCAACATCAATCTCGTAACATAGTGGATACTAGGATCAAACCCCAACAAAACTAACTCGATTACATGATAGATCTCATCCAACCCATCACCGAAGCAAGTCATTTATGGAATTACTCACGACGCGGTGAGCACCATGAAATTGGTGATGGAGGATGGTTGATGATGACGACGGCGATTTAATCCCGCCTCTAGAGCCCTAATCGACTCCGATCAGCCTCCCAAGAGGTTTTAGGGCTTGCCGGCCAGATCATAAAATGTGATGATTTCTTATCCTTGATTTTTTTTCTCCCCAGCAAATATATAGAGTTGGAGTTGGCGCGAGGAGCTCGAGGGGCCCACGAGGGGCGCGCCTAGGGGCGCCCCACCGTGATGTGGTGTGGGCCCCGGCTTCATCTTTACAGGATTTTTATTATTTTTAACTAGATGTCTCCGGAAGTTTCGTGTCATTCCGAGAACTTCTGTCAGCACATAAACAACATCATGGCAATTTCAAAACAAGCCATCCCGGGTTAGTTCCATTCAAATCATGTTAGAGTCCAAAACAAGGGCAAAAGTGTTTGGAAAAGTAGATACGATCGAGACGTATCAACCACGGGTGGGGGCGCGCCTTACCCCTGTGGCGCGCCCCTGCCTCGGCCCCTTATTGGCCCTCCGATGCCTATCTTCCGCTATATGAGGTCTTTCACGAGGAAAATTGATAGGCAACTTTGAGATTAAGACCTACCACGAGGCGAACCTTGCGAACCAATCTAGGGCTCGCAGCTGTTCACGGGGACACTTCTCCTGAGGGGGAAATGATCGCCATCACATCACCGATGCTCCTCCTCATCGAGGGCAACCCATCAACATCTTCACCAGCACCATCTCCCTCTCAAACCCTAGTTCATCTCTTTATCCATTCTTGTCTCCAAGTCCGGGATTGGTACTAGTAGGTTGCTAGTAGTGTTGATTACCTTGTAGTTGATGCTAGTTGGTTTATTTGGTGGAAGATCATATGTTCAGATCCTTATGCATATTATTACCTCCTGATTATGAACATGAATATGCTTTGTGAGTACTTACGCTTGTTCCCGAGGACATGGGAGAAGTCTTGCTATTAGTAGTCATGTGAATTTGGTATTCGCTCGATATTTTGATGAGATGTATGTTGTTTATCTCTTCATCGTTATGTGAACGCCGATCACATAACACTTCACCATTATTGTCACATCCCGCTTAGACCATGCATTAGGTGTGCATCATGTTTAAATTTCATTTGAATTTGAAATGGGGCAGCAGAAACCCCAACACCCTCCTTAAAAGAACTAGGGTTTACTAAAATTTATTTCAATGAACCCGAAATGCCCTTCAAAATGTTCATCCTTCTTTACTTTGGTTCAGAACCCATGTCAAAGAAGGTGTACCATTTTCTAGGTCATCTAAGGGTTCTAGGATTAATCCACAAGTTTTGAACTTGAGCATTTTAAATTATATAAAATATTTTAAATGTTCAAAATTGCCAAACCAAAATGTTTCATGTTGGGAATATTCTAACAAGTGACAGGAGCATTTTGATTTAAAACAGTTTTGGTATTTAAAAAACCCCACAGTTGCAGTGAAAATTAGAAAGACTAAAAAGGAAAACCCACCGTCAGCTGCTTCGCCCACCGGCTGCCAGCCCAAAGAGCAAGCCAATGAGCTGCTTATTCGCCAGTGGCAGTTCGGTGCTCGCCGGCGAAGCGTGGCGCCACGCAGGCCACGCTACCGCTTCATCCCCTCGCCACGCCGGACGACTCTCCACGCTGCCGCCGACCCCCGAAGTCAAGTCACTTAAATCATTCAAAGGAGGATACCACCCCATCATACCACATCACAACCATTTTAATAGCATGTTTTCACGCAAGGTAAACCATTATAACTCATAGCTAATCAAGCATGGCACAAGCAACTATGATCTCTAATTGTCATTGCAAACATGTTTATTCATAATAAGTTGAATCAAGAACGATGAACTCATCATATTTACAAAACAAGAGAGGTCGAGTTCATACCAGCTTTTCATCTCATCTCAGTACCCATCATATATCATCATAATTTTCACTTGCACGACCGAACGATGTGAATAATAATAAGAGTGCACGTGCATTGACTAAGTCGAAATATGCGAGCATTCAATAAACAGGAGAAGACAAGGCAATATGGGCTCTTGGTTAAATCAACAATAATGCATAAGAGCCACTTCAACAATTTAATTATGGTCTTCCTATCGAATTCCCAAAGAAAAGAAAAGAAAAATAAAACTATTTACACGGGAAAGCTCCCAACAAGCAAAAGAAGAACGGGAAATATTTTTGGGTTTGCTTTTTAATTGTTATTACTACAACAGAGAAGTAAACTACTACTAATTTTTTTGTTTTTCTTAAGGTTTACTAAACACACAAGAAGAAAGGAGGAAAAAGAAAATAAACTAGCATGGATATTACAGTGAAAGAGTATGAGCACCGACATCTAGCAATGAGTGTGTGAACATAAATGTAATGTCGGTGAGAATATACCCCCAAGCTTAGGCTTTGGCCTGTTGGTTTATTGCTGCAGGATAGCCTGGCTGGATACCCATAGGTGTAGCTGGGGTCAGATCGAGATGAAGAAGACTCGACGCATCATTGGCTGCTAGCAGCCACCTCCGGATCCCAAGAATAAACAGACTGCCTTGGAGGCTCATATTGTGGTTCCGTTCCGGGCTGGTGCTGGATTCTGTAGGCTTGAACGGCAGCCCACGTAATGAGATACGGTCCTTCAAAATTAAACAAGGATGGAGCAGGCAAGGTAATAGTCTCTGGTGATGTTTATTAAAATACAGTTTATATTTAAGCTCCTTCCTCGCTCCTTAACAATAAAATCATGCGCATAGCATACTCTTATAATCTAAATAAGCACTAGGCAGCAATTTTTTCTTCTTTTCATAAAGCCTAATAGGTATGTTAAAATGTGCAGCTAGGCGTGAAGCATAAATACCTCCAAAGATGGGGCCTTAGTACGGTTCTGCACTTAACTGTTTAGCAATAATCCTCCCATACTAAAAGTGTTATCGCGGAATAAACCATGGAACAAAATGATAATATCAGGAACGCTTAGGTTTCCACAGCTTCATGAACCAATCAAACAACGACTAGCAAATATGGCAAAGTAGCGTAAAACAGGAAATGTATGCTAGTGATTCTTGCATTAGAAACCTTCCTGGTTTCTCCCACGCGGTGGGTGTTAATAAATTCCCACATCCTTACGGTGTGGTTCATCTAGGGTACCTCAAAGGGTATTTTGCAAACCTCGCAAAATTCAACTAACGGCATCTTCTTAACAACGTCATATAAATGAAACTCTCACCAAGGAGGTGATTCCTGAAAATAAAGCAGTTTTGCACAAAAGTATTAGTTAGTAAGAGATACCGATGACGTTGGTCCCGGAGGAAGTCGATGAGGCCAGCATTCTCAATCAATGAATGTAAATCCTCATAAATCCTCGCTTGTCTCAAGAAGGTATCGAAGGCCATTCACATGGCTTCATTCTCCGCTTGACGAGGCAAATTATATTTGGGCCTCTTCAGGCTTCTTCATTTTGTTTTTCCTTCAAGCTTCGGCTCGAGGAGCCCCTCAAAAGTCTCTTCATCATTTTATGAAATATTCTGAAATTTTTAGTAACTTCAAACAAAAGTGAACCAAGCTCAACAAAATTGATAGTAACTACTCCTACAAGTGCCTAGAGTCTATATCATGCATTAGAACTACTTGGAACCATATAAATTTGACATGCAAGCTCAAGAACATGGTCACCTATGCAGCACAAATTTGCAATGAATAAAGCACTAGAACAAAAACTAATTGGACCAATGGAGGAGTCACATACCAAGGAACAATCTCCCCAAGCAGTTTTGTGAGAGGTGCTTTGAGCAAGGAGATCGAAAATCACAGCAAAGTGAGCTAGAACTCGTGCTTGAGCTGGTTATTCGTGTTTGTGGGAGGAAGAAGGAGAGAATGGTGCAGGAATAAGTGGAGGAGGGCCACCGTGGGCCCACGAGGCGGGGCGGCCTCCCGGGGGTAGGGCGCGCTTCACCCTCGTGGGCTGTGGTAGCCCTCTGCATGCTTTCAAGACTATAAATCCTCAAATATTCCCTAAAAATCATATTAAATTGGCATGGCATTTGAGGACTTTTATTTTGGGGCTATTTTTATATTGCACGGATAAGTCAGAAACATGTAAAAATACTATTTTTACTTTATTTCTACTAAATAATGTAAAGTATAAAGAGGGTACGTAAGGTTGTGCTTATAGTTTCATCCATCTCATGATCATCAAAAGGAATCCACTAACAAGGCTGATCAGTCTTGTTAACAAACTCATTCAATAACATGAAACCGAGAAATTTTGAATAACACTATGTTACCTCAACGGGATATGCACATCCCCAATAATAAGAATATCATATTTCTTCTTGACAATAGGAAGAGGAAATTCAAAACCTCCAAATATAATCGATGGAATTTTTCCAATAGAGTTGATACTATGAACTTGAGGTTGTTTCTAAAGTGTACCGTATGCTCATTATCATTAACATGAGAAGTGACATTGCCTTTATTGCAATCAATAACAACCCCTGCAATATTCGAAAAGGTCTTCCAAGAATAATAGACATACTATCGCCCTCGGAATATCAAGAATAACAAAGTCCGTTAAAATAGTAACGCTTTAAACCACAACAGCACATCCTCACAAATACCAACATGTATAGCAGTTGATTTAGCCATTTGCAAAGAAATTTCAGTAGGTGTCAACTTATTCAAATCAAGTCTACGTATATAAAGAGAGAGGCATAACACTAACACCGCTCCAAGATCACATAAAGCAGTTTTAACATAGTTTGTTTTAATTGAGCATGGTATAGTAGGTACCCTAGATCTCCAAGTTTCTTTGGTATTCCACCCTTAAAAGTATAATTAGCAAGCATGGTGGAAATTTCAGCTTCCTGATCTTTCTTTTATTTGTAACAATATCTTTCATATACTTAGCATAAGGATTCATTTTGAGCATATCGCTTAATCGATACACAAAAAGATAGGTCTAATCATTTCAAAGAAAGCGCCCAAAATCCTCATCATCCTTTTTCTTGGATGGTTTGTGTCGGTGTCAAAACCCGCGGATCTCGTAGGGGGTCCTGAATCGCAGTGCCTAGGCGGATGGTAACAGATACAAGGGACACGATGTTTTTACCTGTGTTCGCCCTCTCGATGGAGGTAAAACCCTACCCCCGCTTGATTAATATTGATGATATGGGTAGTACAAGAGTAGATCTACCACGAGATCAAGGAGGCTAAACCCTAGAAGCTAGCCTATGGTATGATTGTTGTGTTGTTTGTCCCACGGACTAAAACCTCCGTTTATATAGACACCAAAGAGGGCTAGGGTTACACAGTAGTCTGTTACAATGGTAGGAGATCTACATATCCAGACGCCAAGCTTGCCTTCCACGCCAAGGAAAGTCCTTCCGACACGGGACGAAGTCTTCAATCTTGTATCTTCATAGTCCAGAGTCCGCTGAAGGTATAGTCCGTCTATCCCAACACCCTAATCCAGACTCCTCAAGAGCCTTTAACCAGCTTCAATGACGATTTAGTCCGCGCCAAGTATTGTCTTCGCATTGCAAGGGGTTCTCCTCCAAGTACTTATAGAAGATTTCAACACAAGGATAGTGTCCGCTCGCAAAATAAGTACATATTGCCATAGAGAGATTAATATTTACACCAATCTAATCACGGACGTATTCCGTAGCATGACATCACACCACGCCAAGCTTCTGATTCGAATTGTTTTATTGTCCCACCGCTGCTATGCGCAGGCGGTTTCCTTGGCACGCCTTGTCAAAGGTAGATCATGTCCCCTTGTTCCGGGATTCTCATCAATACGGGCGGTAACCCAACCGCCATAGATTACGGCGCTTGGGAGATAAGCTTAGTTTTACCAGAAGCGGTGGGGACGCCGAGTTAAGGCCCGCCCATATAAGGGATAAGGATCCACCTTTCTCATCCACGCCTTCTTCCTCCTTTGCTATCCATTTCAAGACTCGAGCCCAGCCTCCCAAGTCCGCACTCCCCCACCTCAACCTTCTCCAACCATGTCCGGAGTGGAGTCAAGTGGATGGTCTCCTCCGCTACTGAGGGACACATCAAAAACCGAGGAAGGCCGGATACTTGTCTAACGACATTATGCACCGGCTTCCTCAAGAGGGGCAGCTCGTCCCCACCCCAAGGCCCCATGAGAGGGTGGTGTTCCTCCCCATTTCCTCCGTGGATTGGGTTTCTCTCCACCCATTTGTCCTGGGGCTCATGTTCTACTAAGGCCTAGATTTCCACGATCCGCCCCAAACTTTATCCTCAATATCTCGCGCCTATCGTCAGCAGTGTAAGGTATTCCTCTCCGATCCGCCCCCATTTTGGCCTCGTGGCTCAAGACTTTCAATGTCAAGCCAAAGGCAGGTGCGCGCACCAAAGCGGAGGCGGAGGCGCCATGGTGGGCAAGATGCCCAACGCCTTATGGCTCGAGGGCTCTTTGTGGAGACCCCAAGGGGTGGCAATCGTGGTTCTACACCACCGAGCCGCTGCGGACTTCGAATGGGTCACAGCCCTCGAAGTTCCGATCCGACCCCTATGCGCTCACATCCCGGAAAGAGACGGCCTGTCGTGGGGCAACAAAGGAGAGGTGGATCGGATCGCAAACATGCATCCAAACCCCGTGAACAAGAAGCTTAAACTTGTCAACGAGTCCAGTGTTATGCTCATCCATCGGATCCTCCCGTGTCAACAACGGGCCTTCAACCTCGTGGGAGTTCGACCGGCGCAGCACCTATCTCTGCAGTGCTCTTCATTGACGCACGCACGAAGATGCCCGAAGGTGCTATTCATACGCCGAGGCTCCCGTGATCCGCTACCGAGGATCGCAGATTCAGACGCAGCATTATGCAAGTGCGGTAAGCTTTTACCTTTTACCGGTATTTTAGCTTTTCTTGGTTTTGATTTTATGTGGATCTAAGCTCCCTTCCTTGACAGAGTGGCAGGCGAAGTCCGGACAGATCAACCGTCCTGCCTTTGCTCAAGACCCAGCAGATGCTATATTGGCAGGTGTCGTTGTTCCGCACCCTATGTGGTGCCGGAGAAGAAGGCCATGAAGAAGGCCACGGGACTCAAAGAGTGCCCGTCAGGTGGGGCCTGACTTCGCCGTCCTGCGACTCGAGACGCAATCCTCCGTGAAGACGAGGAGGAGGAAGAGACCTCTCCTCCAACGGGGAAGGAAAGAAAAGAAGGTCGCCCTAACCGGGAGGCCGGAGGGTCCAAGAAGGGAAACCTCTTCCGGACCACTCCACCAACACCGACGATAATGTAAGAGGAGGGCCACACAGGCTAAGCCCCGCGTAAATCGTAAGTATCCGGATACCGAGTAAGTCATAGTATTCCTTTATCGCATGTTTTTCCTTACGCCGAATATGATTATGCAGTCCGCCTAAAGACCGCTCGACGTGTCATCGAAGCGGTTCCTCGACTCGCTTGGACATAAACTTCTTCCGACGGCTACTCTCCCTACTTACGGATGACGCCAGGTGGCGCCCCAGAGGTTCCAAGCCAGAGGAGGTGGTCCGTGAGGCGCCGCAAGGTGACCTTCCGGACCCAGCGCCAAAGGGATAGAACCCCTAGGGCTCCAAGTCCGCCCTAGGTCTGAACCGCCCCTAACCTTCAAAGGTTCCAGAGTCCGACAGGCGACCTCCTTCCAAGAGGAGCAAGCCCACTGAGCCGGTGGCCCCCATCCAACCGGAGGCGCCGGACAATCTGCTGGAGGTGCTTAAAGGCGCCCATCATCGAGGAGCACCGCACCATCATGAGTGCGTGGTTCGAAAGTTCACCGCCAAGAGCGGGCAATGACAAAGCTCTGGCTGCCTTTTAACAAAGCTTTGAGGTATGTAAAAATATGTAAAAATATGACCGATAGGCAGAGCCCCGATGCCTGCTTATGCTCAAAAAAAAAGCCAATAGAGGATCTAATAAAATTCGCAGGAGTCTAACAAAAGTAAGTAATATGCGATGCAGTGCTTTCATCGATCAAGGCCCCCAGACCGATCATGGAGGTGGACACGCTGAAGGTAACCTCGAGCGGTCTCGAGCAAGAGCTCGGCCTTGCCAAGAGGCAGCTCGAGGACAAAGAAGGTAAGAAATACCTTGTTTAAATATAAAAGGTGCAATTGCAATAAGTGACAGGACTAACGTATATTGTAGGGGCCACAACGGAGGTGATGACCTGTTAAAGGAAGTTGTCCGAGGCCGAGAAGAGGGCGGCCACCTGAATGCACCGAAAGGAGAAATATGAGGCACGGGTTGAGAGGGCGGCAAGAGCTCCTGTGCCTCATGAAAAACATGAGAATTTGGAGCTTGACTCAAAGACCCGAGAGTCCGAGTCATGGCGTGCCATTGAGAATGCCAAGACTGCCAAGGCCAAGCCTGTAGGTTCTCCAGAGGTTGAGGCGATGAAGAAGATAGCGCGTAGTAAGCCTTTTTATGCAAAGTAAGCATGTGAAAGTCAATTACTTGTTACTTACCCGAATCCGAGCTCCTCAGAGCATTCGCAGATTTGCCCCTGCAGGTGTTCGATGCCACCGTGTTCTACCGAGCCGAGGAGAGCAGCTCGACAGAGAAGGTGTTCTGTCTCAAGATGCCGAGGCCAGACTTCAGCTTTTGAGCGACCAGCTCAAGCAACTGGTCGAGCTCCACAAGGTGGCCGAACAGGCCATGAAGGGCCTCTATAGTTCGGCAGGCCCGGAGAGGCACCGCCGGGAGCTACTTCTGGCTGGTGAGGCGGCTGGTGGAGGCCTGTCCAAGGCTCAAGTCAAGCTAGCGCCTCCGCTCGCATCGGCGGTGCTGAGGGCGCTTGCCTGATGCTAAGGTGCAACTGGGCAAGCTGGATGCGAAAAGCTTGTGAAGGACGGGCCACGGGACAAAGAACATCGCCACCCCGAGATGTACTATAAGGGTATTGAAGGCGCACTTTATGGCGGGACGAGTGCTCGAAAGATGTAATTTTGAGTAAAACTTGTTTATTTTGTCCTGCAATCAAAACTTGTTCATGTGCGCTAAGCAATGCTTTCTTGAATTTAAAATATTACCTTCTATGCGGTCGCTTATCAAATTTTGAGAGATGGCGAGTCATCGGCTTCCCCCATGCCACGAGTGTGGGGTGTTCGGATAAACTTGAGCGCTTTTTTTCCCATTCTTGGGTCCTTCGAGGGAGGCGCCAACGCGAACGTAACAAGGCAATCGGACTATAATGCTTGAACACTCTCACTTAGCCATAGAATTCTATAATTTTAAATTTCGGTGAAGCCCTAGTATTCGGAAGATCGAGTTCGGGTGCTATCCATCACTGGGCGGGACGGTTTACCTCGCTCTAAGCGGCATAAGTCTTTAGGGACTCAAAACCTCTCGTAACAGCGACCAGCTCTCGCTTTATCATGATGGTCAATTTTAGCTTTCTATGGAGGTGCTTTAGCCCAGCTCAACTGGGGCACAATCGCAAGTTCTCCTAGTGCTACCTTAGCCGATACAACGGGCGGGTACCAAAACATAGGAGCCGGGCAAACCCAACATTTGACCCAAGACATGATTCGAGCCGATGCATATAGTGCTATAAGTTCAGGGTGCCGACTTGTGAAAGTGTTCGACTTCTCACACCGTTGTGTTGGGTACTTAAGCCCATGGTGTATTGGCCGCACCAAAGTGTACAAAAGTGACATGTCATTAATGAACATATATTCTTAAAAGAGTAATACAAGAATAGACGAAGCTATGCATTGTTTATTTGAAGAAGCTATGAGCACAGCAGTAACGATACAAATGGTGCGATAAGCAAATGTGGGACTATTTGACATGTCCTATCAGGGCGGACTGTGGAATGATATGCAAAACAGGTATATCGCTTGTTATAGAGACCACCTTAGAGTTCCATAGTGCGGCGTGGTTTTCTTCTTCCTGGTTCTTGCATCGCTTGTGCGGCAATTGAACTGCCGGCTTAGGCCTTCCAAAAATGGAGTCCTAAAAGTAAGATAAAGTGAGAAATCGGCAGCCCCTAGTGCGGTTTGCCGTGCTTTGGGCGCTGCGTGATGGTGCCCTCCCCTGTGCCCATGGTATTTCGAGAGCGTAGTTATTCACGCCAAAGACTGGTTTCGCAATTTCGTGAGGGCTGGGGTTGGGGTCAGATTGCTACGCCTGCTCACAACGTGCAGCGATCTTCTTGTAGGTTACCCGGCGCTTGACGGTGTCCGGACGCTTAGTGGCCGGATCGGAAAATTGCCTTGAGAGGCTGCTTTGTACTTCCGCTGCGAGCTGCCGATGCTCCTTCGATACGGAGAGAGCGCTCGATGTTTCCATTGACCGTGATGACTCCTCGAGGGCCTGCATCTTGAGCTTGAGGTATGTGCGAATGCGGTACCGCATTGAACTTGGCAAATGCGGTTCGCCCGAGCAAAGGCGTGATAGCCGCCATGAACGGACTATGTTGAAGATTAACTCCTCGCTGGAAGTTATCCGGAGATCCAAGACCACTTCAAGTGTGACTGAGCTGTACAGCTTGGCCTCTACACCTGGTATGACGCCTTTAAAGGTCGTTTTAGTGGGTTTAATCCTCGAAGGATCGATGCCCATTTTCCGTGACCGTATCCCGATAAGCGAGTTCAGTTGCTTGCCGCTGTCCATGAGGACTCAAGTGAGGTGGAATCAAGTGAATATTGGGTCGAGAACCAATGCAGCAAATCCCGCCGTGACGGATACTAGTGGGTGGTCCTTCGATCAAAAGTGGTCGGGTAGGAAGACCATGGGTTGAACTTGGGCGATCGCTCCATCGCGAGATACGCCCCTTAACGCATGCTTCCGCCCCTCTTGGGGATGTGGGTTGCGATATCATGTTCACCGTCCGCACTTGTGGGGAATCCTTCATCCATCGCTGTTCGGTGGTCGGGCTCTCCTCGTCGCCGCTATGTAGCCCCGATCTCTGTTTTGGCATGTAACTTGCTGCTCGCTGAACACCCAACAATCCTGTTGGTGTGATTGGCTGGCTGGGGTGCCATGTATCCGCACGAGTGGTCGAAGCCGTCCAAACTAGACGGGCCCGGGTATTTCTCTTGAATGGCTTTTTTCCACGACCGGTTTAGAGCCTCTGAATCCGCATTAACTGCCGATCTCGATTGTCGCCGTTAATGCAGCGCTTGTGTTTGTTGCGACGCGACCTGGCACTGCTGTCCTTGGTATCCAAATTACCAGGGGTCTTGGTTATGTTATTGCTACGAGCCAGCCAGCTGTCTTCTCACGCACAAAAGCGGGTCATGAACGTCGTGAGGGCTGCCATAGATTTTGGCTTCTCCTGTCCAAGGTGCCGGTAAGCCACTCGTCATGATATTATGCTTGAAGGCCGCTAGGGCCCGTCGTCCGGACGGTCAATGACGATTTGATTTTTCTTGGTTAGGGACCGTGTCCAGAATTACCTGGCCGATTCCTCTGGCTGCTAAATTATGTGGCTTAGGTCATCGGCGTCTGGTGGTCGCACATAAGTGCCCTGGAAATTGTCGAGGAATGCGGCTTCCAGGTCCTCCCAACAACCAATTGATTTTGCTGGCAAGCTATTAAGCCAATGCCGAGCTGGTCCTTTAAGCTTGAGTGGGAGGTATTTGATGGCGTGTAGATCGTCACCGGGCCATGTGGATATGGAGGAGATAGTCCTCGATCCATACCGCAGGTCTCACAGCCATCATATGATTCAATGTTTACGGGTTTAAAACCCTCTGGATTTGATGATCCATTACTTCATCTGTGAAGCATAGTGGGTGTGCGGCACCTCTGTATTGAGCTATATCACGACGTAGCTCAAGCAATCTTTGTCTACTGTGTTCGGCCCGGCCGGATTTACTGTATTCGGTGTGACGATTACCGTCTCGTGCTGTGGGGTGCTCACGCGATCCATAGATCGAACTTGTTTGCTTTGCCTTGTCCTCCAATATATCTCGCAGTCCGCGATTCCCCGTGCCTTGGTATTTTTAAAGCGGCGGCGGGTGCGGCTTGAGTGGAGGGCCGAGGGCCTTCTTCGCCACGGCCACGCAGGCCGGTCAGCCGATCATGCGCTGGTGATGTAGGTGCTTCTTCCTCTAGTCGGGTAGCAACCGCGCTTGGGTACCTCTTGAGGCGTTCGAGTTCATACTCTTGACGCTAGGATTTCCGTCCATTTGTCGGCTAGCAAGTCTTGATCAGCTCTAAGCGGTAGCTATTTTTTCTTGAGGCTGCTCGCCATGGCTATAAGCCTGCGCTTGAAGCGCTTTGTACGACGGGATCCTCCGGCACGACAAATTGCCGTCGTCCGAGGCTTTCCTCGCCTTCGGAGGGAGGCATGTAATTATCATCCTCGACCTCTCATGCCGCCTCTCATGAGGGCTGGCTTCTCCGTCCTCCTGTGCCGAGTTTTGCTGGAGGGGGTTTTCTTCGGCACTGTCCGGAGTGTTATTATCTCCCGTGCCGGAATCACCGTTTTTGCTTTGGCGGGATTCAGAGTGGCGCCGCTGACGCCGGCGCTTAGGATGTTTCTTGACGGGTCATCCTCCGCTGTTCCATCGCCATCGCCTTCTTTTGGGGTATCCACCATGTATATGTCATATGACGGTGGCTTTCCAAAGCCCTATAGGCGCCGATTCTCGATGGTCTCCCCTGATCGCGCCCATACCGCCGATGTCTTGAGTCGTGAAGTTGAGCACGCCGGTTAAATCATCGATAGTGGCTACAAAGTGGGTGGTGGGTGGGTTTGAATTTCTTCATCATCCGATCCCAACCTTGCCGACCGTAGTCCGCCAGGCTCTCCGATAAAGAGAGAGACTTTAGTGAATTCAGAATATCGCCAAAAGGCGAAAATGCTGAAGATGTCCGCGGTGAACTCCATAATCAGCGCCAAACGGATTCGATTAGCGGGGCGCTGTGGGTTGGAGTCCGGAGAGGAGTCCGGCACCTTGAGTCACGAAGCCGCAAGGGACAAAGCTGATGTTCGGCTCGATCTCCGTAGAGATTTCGGCCTCCGAGGCGGCGTCCAACCACCTGTCCTCGATCGGCTCCGAACTAAGGGTCGGGGCCGATGAGGGCGCGGCCTCCAAGACACTGTTCGGAGGCAGAGCTAGATCATGCCCTTCGTGATAAAGGCGGCGCTTCGGCTGTGGTTCAATTCGTCAAGATCAAGTCTACGCGGATGTCACCCGTAGTTAAGAGTTCCAAATCTGACTGATGGCCGGGGCGAGCTTTCGATCTGCTCGAGATGGCTGCTTAATTGCCCGCAGCAAAGCCAATAATAAGAAGATCTGTCCGGAAGAAAAGTCTCACCCTCGACCGCGATCGCTGCCGATGATCGGAGAAGCCATCGTGCCTAGAAGTGATGACACGGAGGAACTCTCAATGAAAGCACCGATGTCGGTGTCAAAACCGCAGATCTCGGTAGGGGGTCCCAATGTGCGTCTAGGCGGATGGTAACAGGAGACAAGGGACACAATGTTTTACCCAGGTTTGGGACCCTCTCGATGGAGGTAAAACCCTACTCCCGCTTGATTAATATTGATGATATGGGTGGTACAAGAGTAGATCTACCACGAGATCAAGGAGGCTAAACCATAGAAGCTAGCCTATGGTATGATTGTTGTGTTGTTTGTCCTACGAACTAAAACCCTCCGGTTTATATAGACATCGAAGAGGGCTAGGGTTACACAGAGTCGGTTACAATGGTAGGAGATCTACATATCCGTATCGCCAAGCTTGCCTTCCGCGCCAAGGAAAGTCCCTTCCAGACACGGGACGAAGTCTTCAATCTTGTATCTTCATAGTCCAGGAGTCTGGCTGAAGGTATAGTCCGGCTATCCGAACACCCCCTAATCCAGGACTTCCTCAGTTTGGGAGGAAAAGGCATGGGTTTCTGAACCCATGGTTCTCTTTCTTTACCATGTTTCCTAGCAACAAAGTCTCTCTTATCATAACGTTGATTCTTTGACTGTGGGTGATCAAGATCAATAGCAGGTTCAATTCCTACCTCATTATCATTACTAGGTTGAGCATCATCATCAACATCATCATTAACATTTTCATTAGGTTCATGTTCATTACCAGATTGTATTTCAGCATCAGACATTGATATATTATTTGGATTCTCTGGTGGTTTAGCAATAGGTTCACTAGAAGTTTGCAAAGTCCTATCATTTTATTTTTCTTCTTTTTAGAAGAACTAGGTATATCAATATTATTTCTCTGAGAATCTTGTTCAATTCTCCTAAGGTGGCCTTTAGGATACAAAGGTTCCTGAGTCATTCTACCAGTTCTAGTAGCCACTCTAACAGCATAATCATTTTTCTTACTATTCATTTCATTGAGCAAATCATTTTGAGCTTTAAGTACTTGTTCTACTTGAGTGGTAACCATAGAAGCATGTTTGCTAACAAGTTTAAGTTCACATCTAACATCAGCCATATAATCACCCAAGTGTTTAATCATATAGGTATTTTGTTTTAATTGTCTACCAAAATAAGCATTGAAATCTTCTTGCTTGAACATAAAGTTATCAAATTCATCCAAGCACTGACTAGCAATTTTAGTAGGAGGGACTTCAGCTTTATCATATCTATAGAGAGAATTTACCTTTACTACCTGTGTCGGGTTATCAAGATAGGGAGGTTCTTCAATAGGTAATGGATCAAGATCATATGTTTCTTCAACAGGCAGTAAATTAAGACCATGTATTTCTTCAATAGGAGGTAAATTCTTAACATCTTCAGCCTTAATACCTTTTTCTTTCATAGATTTCTTTGCCTCTTGCATATCTTCGGGACTGAGAAATAGAACACCTCTCTTCTTCGGAGTTGGTTCAGGAATAGGCTTAGTAATTAGAGCAGGAGTTGGCTCAGGAAGTGCCCAATTATTTTCATTTCTCAACATATTATTCAATAGAATTTCAGCTTCATCCGTGTTCTTTCCTCGAAAAGAGAACCAACACAACTATCCAGTAATCTCTTGCAAGCATCGGTTAGTCCATTATAAAAGATATCAAGTGTTTCATTTTTCTTAAGAGGATGATCAGGCAAAGCATTATAGTAACGAGAAGCCTCCCCAAGCTTGTGGGAGACTCTCTTTTCAATTTGCACAAAGTTGTATATTTCCTTTAAAGCAGCTTGTTTCTTATGAGCAGGAAATATTTAGCGAGAAGTAATAAATCATATCCTAGGGACTACGCACACAACCAGGATCAAGAGAATTAAACCATATCTTAGCATCACCCTTTAATGAGAACGGAAATATTTTAAGGATATAAAAGTAGCGAGATCTCTCATCATTAGTGAACAGGGTGGCTATATCATTTAATTTAGTAAGATGTGCCACAACAGTTTCAGATTCATAGCCATGAAAAGGATCGGATTCTACCAAAGTAATTATGTCAGGATCAACAGAGAATTCGTAATCCTTATCGTCAACACAAATAGGTGAATTAGCAAAATCAGGGTCAGGTTTCATTCTATCTCTAAGAGACTACTTATTCCATTTAGCTAATAACCTCTTGAGTTCATAACTATCTTTGCAAGCTAGAATAGCGGCAGAAGATTCCATATCAAAAACATAACCCTCAGGAATAACAGGCCTATCTTCATCATCACTTTCATCTACAGTATTAGTTTCAGTAATTTCTTTCTCTCTGGCCCTAACAATTTGTTCATCAAGAAATTCACCAAGTGGCACAGAAGTAACAAGCATAGCAGTAGTTTCGTCATAAGTATCATGCATAGCAGAAGAGGCATCATCAATAACATGTGACATATCAGAACGAATAGCAGAAGCAGGTTTAGGTGTCGCAAGTTTACTCATAACAGTAGGTGAATCAAGTGCGGAGCTAGATGGCAGTTCCTTACCTTCCCTCGTAGTTGAGGGATAAATTGTTGTCTTAGTGTCTTTCAGGTTCTTCATAGTGTCCAGCAGATATAAATCCCAAGTGACTCAAAGAATAGAGCTATGCTCCCCGGCAATGGCGCCAAAAATTAGTCTTGATAACCCACAAGTGTAGGGGATCGCAACAGCTTTCGAGGGTAGAGTATTCACCCAAATTTATTGATTCGATACAAGGGGAGCCAAAGAATATTCTCAAGTATTAGCAGCTGAGTTGTCAATTCAACCACACCTGGATAACTTAGTATCTGCAGCAAGGTATTTAGTAGCAAAGTAATATGATGGTGGTGGTAACGGTAACAAAAGAGTAATGAAAGCAAAAGTAATATTTTTGGTGTTTTGTAGTGATTGTAACAGTAGCAACGGGAAAGTAAATAAGCGTAAACCAGTAGATGGAAAGCTCGTAGGCATTGGACCGGTGATGGATAATTATGCCGGATGCGGTTCATCATGTAACAGTCATAACATAGGGTGACAAAGATGTAGCTCCAATTTATCAATGTAATGTAGGCATGTATTCCGAATATAGTCATACGTGCTTATGGAAAAGAACTTGCATGACATCTTTTGTCCTACCCTCCCGTGGCAGCGGGTCCTAATGGAAACTAAGGGATATTAAGGCCTCCTTTAATAGAGAACGGAACAAAGCATTAGCACATAGTGAATACATGAACTCCTCAAACTATGGTCATCACCGGAGTGGTCCCGATTATTGTCACTTGGGGTTGCCGGATCATAACACATAGTAGGTGACTATAGACTTGCAAGATAGGATCAAGAACTCACATATATTCATGAAAACATAATAGGTTCAGATCTGAAATCATGGCACTCGGGCACGACAAGCATTAAGCATAGCAAAGTCATAGCAACATCAATCTCGAACATAGTGGATACTAGGATCAAACCCTAACAAAACTAACTCGATTACATGATAGATCTCATCCAACCCATCACCGTCCAGCAAGCCTACGATGGAATTACTCACGCACGGCGGTGAGCACCATGAAATTGGTGATGGAGGATGGTTGATGATGACGACGGCGACGAATCCCGCTCTCTAGAGCCCCTAACGGACTCCAGATCAGCCCTCCCAAGAGGTTTTAGGGCTTGGCGGCGGCTCTGTATCATAAAATGTGATGATTTCTTATCCTTGATTTTTTTTCTCCCCGAAAGCAAATATATAGAGTTGGAGTTGGCGTCGGAGGAGCTCGAGGGGCCCACGAGGTGAGGCGCGCCTAGGGGCGCCCACCTCGTGGACAGTGTGGGCCCCTGGTCTTCATCTTTAGCGAGGATTTTTATTATTTTAACTAGATGTTCCGTGAAGTTTCAGGTCATTCCGAGAACTTCATTTTCTCGCATATAAAACAACATCATGGCAATTCTGCTTAAAAACAGCGTGGTCAGGTTAGTTCCATTCAAATCATGCAAGTTAGAGTCCAAAACAAGGGCAAAAGTGTTTGGAAAAGTAGATACGACTGAGACGTATCAACCACGGGGGTGGGGGGCGCGCCCTACCCCCCAGGGCGCGCCCCCTGCCTCGTGGGCCCCCTATTGGCCCTCCGATGCCTATCTTCTGCTATATGAGGTCTTTCGTCGAGGAAAAATTGATAGGCAACCTTTTGAGACAAGACTCCGCCGCCACGAGGCGGAACCTTGGCGGAACCAATCTAGGGCTCTGGCAGAGCTGTTCTGCCGGGGACACTTCCCTCCCGGAGGGGGAAATGATCGCCATCGTCATCACCGATGCTCCTCTCATCGGGAGAGGGCAATCTCCATCAACATCTTCACCAGCACCATCTCCTCTCAAAACCCTAGTTCATCTCTTGTATCCAATTCTTGTCTCCAAGTCCGGGATTGGTACTAGTAGGTTGCTAGTAGTGTTGATTACTCCTTGTAGTTGATGCTAGTTGGTTTATTTGGTGGAAGATCATATGTTCAGATCCTTTATGCATATTATTACTCCTCTGATTATGAACATGAATATGCTTTGTGAGTACTTACGTTTGTTCCTGAGGACATGGGAGAAGTCTTGCTATTAGTAGTCATGTGAATTTGGTATTCGTTCGATATTTTGATGAGATGTATGTTGTTTATCCTCTACTGGTGTTATGTGAACGTCGACTACATAACACTTCACCATTATTGTCACATCCCAGTTAGACCATGCATTAGGGTGTGCATCATGTTTAAATTTCATTTGAATTTGAAATGGGGAAGGCAGGAAACCCCAGAACACCCCCCCCCCCTCCTTAAAAGAACTAGGGTTTACTAAAATTTATTTCAATGAATCCGAAATGCCCTTCAAAATGTTCATCCTCTTTACTTTGGTTCAGAACCCATGTCAAAGAAGGTGTACCATTTTCTAGGTCATCTAAGGGTTCTAGGATTAATCCACAAGTTTTGAACTTGAGCATTTTAAATTATATAAAATATTTTAAATGTTCAAAATTGCCAAACAAAATGTTTCATGTTGGGAATATTCTAACAAGTGACCAGAGCATTTTGGTGATTTTTAAAACAGTTTTGGTATTTAAAAAACCCCACAAAGTTGCAGGAAAATTAGAAAAGACTAAAAAAGGAAAACCTTACATGCCGCCGCGTTCGCCCACCGGCTGCCCAGCCCAAAGAGCTGGGCCAGCCTAGCTGCTTAGCTCGCTGCCAGCAGTAGCCTGTGCTCGCTCGGCGAAGCGCGTAGGCGCGCTTACGCAGCCGCCGCCGCCGCTTCATCCCCTCGCCGCCGGATTTAACCTCCACGCTGCCGCCCGACCCC
>JAHIAM010001100.1:0-66414 GCA_021605205.1 Aegilops longissima | reverse complement strand
TATTATGTTTGTTTCAGTATATTCTGTAGGGAGCTCTATTCTGTAGTGCTCTTTTCCGTTGGTATCTTGCATGAAAAAACGCCAGTGAACTGAAAGTATGTCAAGTCGATATGATTATTGGTTAATTGCTTGCATGTGATTGCCGTTTTTAACTACATGGATAACATGGACATCGGTGCTTATCTATATGTAAGTTCTCATGCTCTTGACAACCCCATACTTTTAGACAATATGAATTGGTTTTTGTGTTGACAGGAAAAAGAGAAAATAATTTGGCACTCTTTTCTTCAAATGATCTTGATTTGATTTGTTCTCATTGTGATATTAGAGCTTCATCATTTGACGTCAATTATAGCAAAATACTACAGTGGTCATATTTGTTTTAAGTTTTTGTTCTTTGATGAGGTCTTAATAACTATGCAGATATAAGGATTGGTTTACTCATATGAGATTACGTATGGCATATCACTACAATTATTAGAAAATTTGATATCATAATTTAAATTTTTGTAAGTTCAATTATATTCCAATTGCGGTATTCATTACAATTTTTTCATCTTAAGATCATATATCGACTTTGCAAGCAAAGTTATTTAATTTATATTATCACGTGCGTACAACTAAGAGTTCCCGCAACAACGTGTGGGGTATCATCTAGTATATATGATGGGTTAGTCCAAAGGTTGAACGCAAAGATGGTTGTGGACCCCTCAATTATCAAAGAGAGAAGCAACTTTTGTCAGCCTGTTGGGATGCAAATCATTCAAGACGTGGAGGGATGCATTCGGCTTGCCCAAAAATGGGCTATAAACAATGAGAAATGGGTTGTAAATTTTTAAAACACAACGAATCGGCAATTAGTTTCAAATTTCATTTTTTGGATTTTGAGATTTTAAATTTCATTGAAATTTTTGCGGGGAAAATTTCATTGGATTTTAAATTAATATAAATATAAATTTAATTTTTGGTTAAATCTAACTCAAAATTTCTGGATTAAAAACCTTTGGACCCCACTAAAATATGCAAAATTTCCTTGATTCTTTTTACCATGGCCAGAATATGGGCTGTAATGCTAACAAAAATAATCTGGGCTTAAAAAAATTCTTAAGAATTAGCAAATAAGCCGTATACTTGGAACTGTCCAAAAATTTCCACACCCTCACTTCTATCATGATTTTTATGTCATGAACAACCTAAAGAATGTCATGCAGGTGCGTCTCCTTCCCGCCCAGGATGAAATACCCATTTTCTGTCAAAATTTTTTGTCATAGAAGTAGGAGCCCACCACATCTATGATGATACGTGTTTTTGTCACATTTATCTTCATAGAAGTGTCATAACCATGACAGAAAAAGTTTTCGTTCGGGCCATAATGTCACGGATATGTCTTTTTTTTGTAGTGAAAGATATAAGGGAAGCACATAGAGTATTCTAACAAATCATGATGAATGTATGCCCTCCTCAAAAGGTGTATTCAGCAAACAATGATTGTGGCAAACTAACAAGCAAAAAAAATAAAACTATGACACAAGACGCTCCAAGTAAAACGCATATCATGTGATAAGTAAAAAGATAGCTCCAAGTAACATTCCAGTAAATTGTAGATGAAAGAGGGGATGCCCTCCGGGGTATCTCAAAGCTTAGACGCTTGGGTCTTCCTTGAATATTACCTTGGGTGCCTTGGGAATCCCAAACCTATGGTATTTTCGCTTCTTATTCCTTCATCCATCGTGATCTCATCAAAAACTTGAAAACTTTAGCACACAAAACTCAACAAAACTTCGTGAGATCCATTAGTATAATCATCAAATCATAAACTTTAGGTAAAATCATCCATAATTATTCTTGCATAATACCTACTGTATTCTAACTTATCCATGACTTATACCCCCCGATTAATCCATAGCATCATTAAAATAAGCACATTATGCAATAAAAACAGAATCTGTCTAAAACAGAACAGTCTGTAATGATCTGAACAAAAACCATACTTCTGTAACTCTTAAAATTCTGAACAATTAGGAAAACACGGGTAATTTGTATATCAATAATGTGTAAAAAATCAGACCAAATCACATTCTAGTAGAAAAATGTAAATTCCTGCACTAGACGCAAAAGTTTCAATTTTTGCACAGAATCAAGTCAATTATCATCCAAACCATCCAAAGGCTTACTTGGCACAAACACTAATTAAAAGATAAAAACACAATCATTACGGTACCAGTAATCATGTCATCACACCAAAATAGAAATAAATGTAGACATTTAAGATAACTATTGGGTTGCCTCCCAACAAGCGATATTGTTTTATGCCCCTAGCTAGGATTAATGCATAGTTTCAAGTATCATCATCTTTGGATTCCAAATCCTCAATTATACATCCAGGCTTTCTAGGAGATTTGGAAAACATATTTTTCAGAATTACACTCCTAGGATTAAAATTGAGGAAATTGTTTTTAGTAATAGGTTCCTTTATCATATCGATGAAGTTGGGTTGCAAGCTAATCATTTTAAGATCCTCTTTCTCTTTACTAGAAGAGGCACCCTTATTTCTAAGAACATACATAAGCTTAGAATTTTTATTTGTGGGAATCCTCTCAATAGTTTTAATGGAAGAAAAGTTGAACCCAAATTATTAATGATTTTTTTTCCAATTTACATATTCTAGTAGGACTTTGTTCTACCTTCTCAGTGATTATTGGTTATTTTTATTTTAACATCTTTAATGTGGTTCCTACTTTTGATTCAAATTTAGTAACTGGATTGTGGACCTTCTTGCCTAGATTTTCAATATGTTCAACAATAGACATTTTATTCTTAGTGACTTCTAACTTCGCATAACATGTTCCAAAGTCAATGTTGTTTCATTTATAGTAATAGGTGGTGATCCAACTAAATTTCCCATAGCATTGAAAGCATCTATAGGGTGACTACATAGAAAGTTCCCTTTAATAATAGTATCAAGCACAAATCTGTACCAAGTAATAACACCCACATAAAAATTGCGAAGAAGAACGGTAATGGAATACTTACAAATTGATCTATTCTGAGCATCGCAAATCCTATAGCAAGCATATTTTCAACTTTCCCCTCCCTTTTTTAAAAATTAAGCACTTCATTTTCAGGGGTGCAAGTAATAAGCGAAGAACTAGCCATAGTGACAAAACAAGCAAAATAAAATATTTTTGCGTTTTTGATATTTTTTAGAGAAGTGGAGGGACATGAAAAGGAGATGGCAAATAAAATAAAAATAAAAAATAGAACAAGTAAATGATAATGTGAACATAGGAATCTATATGTATTTGATGATGCCTCCCTCACAACGGCGCTAGAAATTCTCTCTGCTACTTGTGAGCTGTGCTGAGATTTTCTCCGAAGAGGAAGGTGAAGCAATAAAGTAGCAGATAATATTTCCCTTGGTAGAGAACTAAGGTTATCTAACCAATAAGAGAACCACACAAATACCCTTTAGCAGTACCTGCACACACAAGAGAAAATACTTGCACCCAACACAGGCAAGAGGGTTGTCAATCCCCTTGTACTCGTTAATTGCAAGGATAAAATCTTGTAATAGGTGATAGATAAATTGCAAAGTAAAATAAAAGAAAGAAAAATGTAGCACTGCATTTTTGGTTTTTGTAATATGATTAAAGTAGACCCCGGGGCCATAGTTTTTACTAGGGGCTTCTCTCTCATAAAAATAGCATACGGTGGGTAGACAAATTACTGTTGGGCAATTGATAGAAAAGCACATAGTTATGTCATTATTCATGGTAATGATCATGTATATAGGCTCCGTGACAAATAGACCGACTCATGCCTGCATCTACTACTATTACTCCACCATCGACCATTATCCAGCATGCATCTATAGTATTAAGTTCATGAGAGACAGAGTAACGCTTTAAGCAAGATGACATAATGTAGACAGAATAAAACCAAGCAATATGATTAAACGTCATCATTTTACCCTTAGTATCAACAATACAAATACGTGCCTCCGTACCCCTTCTGTCACGAGGTGAGGCCACCGCAAGATTGAACCTACTACAAAGCACCTCTCCTACTGAAGATAAATCAATCTAGTTGGCAAAACCAAACAGATAGATCGAAGAGAAATACAAAGCTATAAAAATCATGCATAATAAAGTTCTAAATTACTTTCAATGAATAATCTGATCATAAACCCACAGTTCATCGGATCCCAACAAACACAACGCAAAAGAAGATTACATCGGATCATTCTTCGAAGAGAACATTGTAATGAAGATCATAACGAAAGAGAGAGAGATAAGAAGAAGTCATCTAGCTAATCACTATGGACCGGTAGGTCTATGCTAAACTACTCACACATCATCGCAGGCACAACAAGGTTGATGTAGAAGCCCTCCATGATCGATTGCTCATCTGACAGAGTATCCAAAAAGGCCTCCAGATGGGATCGTAGAAGAACAGTAGCTTGTGGCGATGGAAAAATGATTTTGGGTGGCTCTTTGTTGGTTTTGGGATTTATGGGAATTTATAGGCTTGGAATTAGGTCAAAGGAAGCTATATGGGACCCAACAGCTCAGGTGGCACCCCTCCTGGGGGCATGCCGTGTGATCTTGTGGCTCTCTCGTATGTCTTCTGGCACCCCGTGAAGCTTCTAGGGTCCCTTCTATTCCAGAAAAAATCACCGTAAAGTTTCATCGTGTTTGGACTTCATTTGGTACTATTTTTCTATGAAACAATAAAATAGGCAAAAACAGGAACTTGCACTGGACACTGAGTTAATAGGTTAGTTCCAAAAGATGATATGAAACTGTATATAAAGTATCCAACATTGATAATATAATAGCATGAAACAATAAAAATTATAGATACGTTGGAGATTATCAGCACGCTCTGGAGCACGCCTGAGGCTCGGCCGAGGTGTTTGCGATAGACTGGGAGCGTGGGGGAGAGAATGAACGTGTCAGGAAGATTAAGAGGGGTGGATAGATCTGTTGTGCAGTGTTGGAGCGAGGAGGGAGCAGCAGCTGTGGAGTTTACGTGTCCGATGCTCCGAGCTCGGGGCACGGTCGCCCAACGGTCCAAGGAGGAAGAGAGAGGGCTTCAGTTTTCCCCAGCCATCCCTGGGTACACGGGTGGATGGTTTGGACTTGCTTAGTTGGCTCAGCTTGGCGTGGATGACTGGCAAGGCACTGACAGTGCCATTAGGGCACTGTTGAGCGTGCTCTGGTGCTTTACCTGGACTCCAGGGGCACTTAGAGGCTATCAAAGTTGCTTAACACTATCCTGTGGTGGTGCTTGACTGAGGGGAAGAGCTCGAGACCAGGAATGGATGAGGGAGAGAGAGAAGATGCTTCTGCCCCCTGTCCAGAAGATATGATGCAAGCATTTGGGCATGATTTTGGTCAAATTTACCACTGAGGCTAGTTCAGAGTGTGCATCATTGCAGGAGGGAGCCGGAGCTCTGGTAAAAAAATTGGTGGCATTTGGAAATACTTTGCTTCACAAAATTTCAAAAACTAGATTCTGCATGAAGTGAAAAAGAGGAAGGAATCCATATCAAATTGATGATCTAGTAGCTGAAACTTGGTAGGATGGATATTTGACAACATTTAACCATCCATGTATTATTTTGGATTTTTTAGATACAAATCCATGTGTAAAAGTTTCAAACCATAGAAATGGGCAGAACTGAAATTTGTAGATCTAGGAATATTTTTGAGTATGACAATGAGTTGAAACCCTTATATACGGGAACTATATGTCCCGTGAGTCTCTCTATTTTTTCTCAAATAATTTTGAAATATTAAAATAATTTTAACCTATTAAAGGCCATTTATGACCTTAAGAAAAAGCCTTTAAATAAAATAATATTATACTTTTTAAAATAATATTTTTGCGGTTCTGTGATGTCCTATAACTAATAGGTTCAAAATATACTTTTGCAAAGTTTTTGCTCCACTCAAATCAATGATTTATAGTTCAAATCAAGACCCAAGGGTTTTTGAAAATCTAAATTTGGAAAATGGCTTGATGCCAAAATATTTTATAAAATAATTATTTTAAGGACCTAAACTCATGTCTTGATCAGTGGGAGAAGATTTGGAGTGAATATCTAAAGTAGAAAGACCACATGATTTTTCCTAAGCCCTAGAGCGCTTTTATCAAGCAAGGAACCACAATTCAAATAACTCTGGGCTCAACATAATTGTATTCAACTAGGTCTAGGGTTACAAAATACAGGGTGTTACAGTTGCGGGCCCCATATGCATGCGGTTGCGCCGCACGCCTCACCATGATGCTTGTTACGTGCGGCACGGTGGAGTTACTACAAAAACTGTCATCCGGACGTGTCGATATTCCTGGCCGTCCAGCCTCCTCGTTTATTCCCGCGGCCATTATAACCTAAGTCTCTTCAACATTTCGACTGTGCCTCACAACACAACAAGCACACCCACGATGACACATACAAAGAGGATATCTAGCGGCGCTCCAATGGAGTTCTGCTTGTATCCTGTGGTCACCCACGTGAGGGAGAATGACCTCTCGGTGGTGTACACCAATGACCCGGTCGTGGTGGAGGACTCCATCAACAGCATGGAGCAGTTACTTTCTGAGGATGACAAGTACAAAGTGGTCGGTTTCAACATAGAGTACACCGGCGGTTGTGCCGGTTTTGGTCATAAGGTTGTCGTCACCCTCTTTTGCATGCATCATCACATCCTCGTCTACCACTACTGCCTAGCCACAAGGTGTCATAGCCCTAGAATTTGGTTGCAATTAGTTGCATAAGTATCCATGCATCATGCTTAGATTTGTTTGAATTTTGAATTGGGGATGTCCAAACCCTAGCACCAAATTAAATCACTAGGTTCAAATAAAAAATATTCTCAATGAACACAAAATGGCCTTCAGAAAAGTTCATCATTTTTCAAATGGATGAAAACTTCTGCCAAAAATGATGCACACATTTCTGGGACATCTCTGGATTTTTGTCATTAAGTATTTGAATTGGAGCAAATAAATGCTATAAATATTATTTATTGCTCTAATAATTCTGGAATTATGTGTGGGGCCCTAGAATAATGCATCTAGCATCCACAATAATTTCTGGAAGCTGCAAAAATAATTTGGTTAGCAAACCAAATTCAAAACAAAAGCAAAAATAGAAAAACAGAAAACAAATATGAAAAAGACAGAGAGAAGAGAGAGAACTTACCTGGCCTACCTGCTACAGTGGCCGGCCTGCTAGGACTAGCCCACTTCTCCCCTGTCGTCTTCCTCCTCTTGCCAGAGCAGGCAGACAATTTCGCTGTCGAGCGTGCACGCAGCCGTGGCCACCTCCTGCTTCGCGCTGGAGGTCCGTCCTCCTCCCTAACCCCGCGCCTGGATACGCCCGAGCCCCCTCTCACTTCTCCCTCGCTCTAGCCCCCTCCCCCTCTTGGTTATGTGCTCACCGAGAGGAGTCCGTTGCCGCTGTCCACCATTCGTGCAGCCACCGAGCCCTCCTCGCTCACTGTCCGTGTCCAGAAGCTCCACCTCGGTGCCCTCGATCTCCTGGATGAGCCACATGCCGCCGGAAGCGCTGCAACATCCCCAACGAGCCCGTCTTCAACCTCCCGACGCCGAGATCGCCTCTGCCGCCCAGCTTGCTCTAATCCTCCTCCGAGCTCGTCGGCTGCACCGCCATGACCGCTGTGAGCAGCTGACCCTGACCCCCCCACTCTGTTCCTTCTGTTGCACACCATAGCCGCCGCCCCACGTACGATACGAACCAGCCGCCGCCTGCGCTCGCCGCCGCCGATGCTCGGTGACCATTTGGTCCCGGGCGCGTGTCCACCGAGCTTGTCGCCCCGCGCTAGCCTCACTAGCGCCTCCCCTTGCCCGCTTGCACCCGCAGCTTCATCCGCGCACGTCACCGAGCGCCGCCGCCGCCTGAGCTCATTGCCTCCGCCGCTACCGACCACCCCTGGCCGCCCCGGGACCATCGCTGGACGCATCGCGTTGCGACCGTTGTAGAGAGCCCACCTGCCCGTGCTCTCGTCGCCGGAAACGGCTGGACGAGCAGCTCTGCCATGCTCTGTTCATCTCCGGCGGTTAGCACCGACGTGGCACCTCATTAGCGCCTAATTACCATGCTAATGAACCCCTGGGGTCACTAGCGGTGGGCCCCTGCCTTTCTAATTACTTAGTTAGGAGCTAACTAAACCCTTTCAGTCACTGTGCCACTAACGTGAGGACCCCACACGTCAGGTTTGACTCGAGTCAACCCAGTTGACCTGCTAACGTAGTGATGACACAAAGCTGACACAATAAACCTTTCTGGATTATTTCTATTTTAGAAATAATTGGAAAATTCCAGAAAATGTTTAAATCTTAAAAAATTCATAGTAATTCAACCGTAACTCCAAATGAAATAATTTATATATGAAAAGTGATTGAAAAAATATGAATAAAATATTTATGGCATTTTCATGCATGTTAGAACAACTTATGTCTACTGTCTAGGAAAAATCAAATAAGTGGCATTTAAATAACCACGTATGGAGTTTGAATTTGAACCTTTGGTTGAAACCAACTTCATTTAAATTGTTGCTAGCTACATTAGCTCAAATCACAACATAATGCCATGTCATGATCATGCATCATACTATTGCATTGCATTGATTGTGTTTCTTCTTTGTTTGTCGGTGCTTGTTCCCTCTCGGTAGACGTGGTTCCGACGATGAGTTCGATGACACCGATGAAGAGATTTACTATCTTCAGAAGTGCCAGGCAAGCAAACCCCCTTTGAGCATTCCGATACAATCCCACTCTCCCACTCTTGCTCTCTTTTACTACATTAGGACAACAATGATTCAATTGTTACATGTTGCGGTAGCTGAACCCATTCCTCTGCATGACCTTTCTTTGCCACAGTAAATAGTTGAAACCCACTAGCATGAGTAGGAGTTGTTTGAGCCATGATGTGCCTACTCATTTATGCTTGCTTGTTACGCCTGCTATGCTTGGAGTTGTGTCAGGTCTGATCCACCTGAGATGGATTGGAGTGGTGTGAACATGTCCTACTGTTGAGAGCTAAGTGCGTGAACACGATTTGGTAAAGGTAGCAACGAGGGCCATGTAGGAGTACATGGTGGGTTGCCTCATTGGGACCGTCCTCAGGATCTGAGTTCCGTGTTTGTGATCCAAGACAATTACTACCACACATTGGGATACTTAATTGACCCTCTCGACTTATTAATCACCTTGATCTCTTTCCAGGAGTTGCAGCTAGTTTCTGGTGTTTGTAGGTTGTGTTAGTAGTCTACCAAGTGGCAACCGGCCAGGTGGGCTTGGGTCAGACTAGGCACAGTGGCACGGTGTACCAAGTGGCACCCGGATGGTGGGCTTGGGTACCCTGCTCACATCGTTCGGGGACGTAGTGGAAACCCCGGCCGGACTTCCTTGCGGTTGGAACTCGAATAGGCAATAAACCTGGACTAGAGTCTTGTGTGGTTAGTCAGGCTGTGGCCGACACCCTCGCTGGGCTTACGCTTGAAGGTTACCAAGTACATGTCATGTAAACGGTGATAAGTGGTGAGAGCGTGTGTGAAGAAGTACACCCGTGCAGGGTAATATGATCTATTCGAATAGCCGCGTCTGCGGATATGGACTAATTGGAACGCTTGCATTGTTCATAGATAAGTGAAAGTGGATACCCTAAAATGTGCAAGATAAGAGTGAGTGCTATGGATGGCCTTCTCTTAGGGAGACGAGAGAGGATCCATAGTGGTGTACTGATATGGTGAATATGTGGACTCATGTGCGCCACCTCAAGAAGTGCTCGTAGTACAGGATAGCCACCGAGTCAAAGCTGGCTTGTTGCAGTTAAACTCAACCACCCCATTTGTTGATACTGATGCATATGTAGCTAGTTCTGATGTAAGTCTTGCTGGGTACATTTGTACTCACGTTTGCTTAATTTATGTTTTTGCAGAGAGACTTCGTTCTCACTAGTAGTTTCATGTGGACTTCAAAGAGTAGCTTGTTACCTCAGCTACGATCTTGTAGCCTTGGGAGGGTCATGTAGATAGTCAGGCTTCTCAGCCTTTTCCATTTGTAGTTGTCTGTACTCAGACATGTTAGGCTTCCGTTGCTTATATGCTCTGTATGCTGGGTCATGTGACCCTTGTTGTAATAAATGCTATGACGGCTCTTTTGGGCCTTTATATATATGAGTTGTTGAGTTATGTTGTGATGCCATGTTGTATCTACACATATCGTGCATGTTATGCATACATGTAATGTGTATTGCTATGTGTGGGATCCGACACCTAGTTGTTTATTCTTGGTAGCCTCTCTTATGGGGAAATGTCTCCTAGTGCTTCCACTGAGCCATGGTAGCTTGCTACTGCTCCGGAACACATGGGATGATTGGCATGTGTCCTTCTTTGCTCCTGTGTCTGTCCCTTCGGGGAAATGTCACGCGGTGTTTTACTGGAGTCCTTGTAGCTTGCTACGACTTGGTTGCACACGCTATTGACCGACACGTGCATTGCTAGGTCATGTATGCCTATCCCTGTAAGTTAGTGCCACCTTGGGTTTACGACTAGTCATGTTGGCTCGGGTTTTCTGTGATATGGATGCTAGCGACACTATCATATACGTGAGCCAAAAGGCGCAAACGCTCCCGGGCCAGGTAAGGTGGCACCCGTGGGATACCGTGCGTGAGGCCACAAAGTGATATGATGTGTTACATGCTAGATCGGTGTGACTTAGGATCGGGGTCCTGACAACTTTGGTATCAGAGTCTGACTGCCTGTAGGATTACCAAGCCAAACTGGTCGAAGTCGAGTCTAGAAATTCTTTAGTGATATAAGGGAATTTATTGTGGAAGGGAACATAAGGCTCTTTTTACTCCTTTACCCTATGTCCCTCTGATCTGAGTAATCCTCTTCTCTTCTACGGGGATTAAGAACTAGGCTTCTCATATTTCTATCAGGATCACGTGTTACTAATTCGTAGACTTATACGAATGTTGGATTCAAGGCTCAGTTCACTTCCTACTACTTCAGTGTGTTGACAGTTGATCTTGGAACCTTGATATTGTGATGTTGTGTGGTTATGCCACCATTTTGCAGGATGTCTCAAATGTTTTTGAGCATTTACAGCCGTTATGCTGTCCGAGTTGTCCCAGGTCTCTAAACAATCTGATGCATTTTAAAATCTTTCCTCCCTATTTCCGGTGTCCTTTTAGGCCAGATTAAGCACACTAAACGGTCTGTTGAGGTACTCCATTGCCTTGACATATAAGTTGAAGCTATTGTTATGACACTAGGGTATCCTAGAGAACCACCTAGTAATCTAGACGTGTTTTGTGTTCCTAGTGTGATGATTCTAACCACCATTCTCAAAAGCATCCCGTGATGTTATTTAGTTTAGTATAGGTACTCTATTTCTGGGTTCTTGAACCTAAGATTCACTCTACTTACTTCCTGTTGATAGTGGTTGCTAGTTCCTTTAGGGTATTAGTAACCTTTGTGATAGTCCTCAAGGTTCGTGGTATATCATTCTTCCAATACTGTGAACTGCTTATGGCAGAAGTTCTTCTTTGAACCGAAAGATCACAACAAGAGTGCTCCTAATGAGTTCTCCATTATGTTTGTGACTCTGCCAATCCTACCTTCCTGCATGGGTTATCCGGAAGAAATATGTTGACATTGTTCGACATACTAATCTGTGCATCCACAACTCAGAAAACCATATGTTCCTTTGAGTTGACCCTCTTTAGTCGTATTCTGACCATCGTCTATCAGTTGATAGTCAAGGGTATGCCATGTATTTTTTCATCGATTCCCATTACTCTTGTGGTCCGTGATGCGGCTTGATCTACGTCGGTATTTCCCCAAAGAGGAAGGGATGATGCAGCACAGCTACGGTAGGTATTTCCCTCAGTGATGAGACCAAGGTTATCAAACCAGTAGGAGAACCACGGAACACCACGTAAACAGCTCCTGCACACAAAGAACAAATACTTGCAACCCGACGTAAGAGAGGGGTTGTCAATCCCTCATGGGTAAAAAGATAGGTAAAATTATAGTAGATTGGATAAATAGATCTCGCAGGAATGCGAGATAAAATAAATAATAATAAATTGCAGCAAGGTATTTTTGTATTTTTGGATTAATAGATCTGAAAATAAAAGAAAATAAAAATAGATCGCAAAGGCAAATATAATAAAGAAGAGACTCGAGGGCCGTAGATTTCACTAGTGGCTTCTCTCGAGAAAAATAGCATATGGTAGGTAAACAAATTACTATTGGGCAATTGATAGAACTTCAAATAATCATGACGATATCCAGGCAATGATCATTATATAGGCATCACGTCCAAGATTAGTAGACCGACTCCTGCCTGCAGCTACTACTATTACTCCACACATCGACCGCTATCCAGCATGCATGTAGTGTATTAAGTTCATGGAGAAATGGAGTAATGCAATAAGAACGATGACATGATGTAGATAAGATCTATTTATGTAGAAATAGACCCAATCTTGTTATCCTTAATAGCAACGATACATACGTGTCGGTTCCCCTTCTCTCACTGGGAGCAAGCACCGTAAGATCGAACCCATCACAAAACACCTCTTTCCATGGCAAGAAAAATGATCTAGTCGGCCTAACTAAACCAAAGATTAGAAGAAGAAATACGAGGCTATAAGTAATTATGCATATAAGAGATCAAAAGACACAAATAACTTTCATGGATAAACACATAGATCTGATAATAAACTCAAATTTCATTAGATCCCAACAAATACACCGCAAAAAGAGTTACATCAAATAGATCTCCAAGAGACCATTGTATTGAGAATCAAAAGAGAGAGAGGAAGCCATCTAGCTACTAACTACAGACTCGTAGGTCTACAATGAGCTACTCACGCATCATCGGAGAGGCACCAATGATGATGATGAATCCCTCCATGATGGTGTCTAGATTGGATCTGTGGATTCTGGAACTTGCAGCGGCTGGAATTGATTTTCGTCGACTCCCCTAGGGTTTCTGGAATATTGGGGGTATAAATAGAGCAAAGAGGCGGTGCGGGAGGCCACCGAGGTGGGCACAACCCATCTGGCCTCCCAGGCGCGCCCTGGTGGGTTGTACTCCCCTCGGAGCCCCCCTCTGGTACTTCTTTGGCCCAACAGGTGTCTTCTGTTCCAGAAAAAATCTCCAAAAAGTTTTGCTGCGTTTGGACTCCGTTTGGTATTGATTTTCTACGAAGTAAAAAACAAGCAAAAGGCAACAACTGGCACTGGGCACTATGTCAATAAGTTAGTTCCAAAAAATGATATAAAATTGCTATAAAATGATTGTAAAACATCCAAGAATGATAATATAACAACATGGAACAATAAAAAATTATAGATACGTTGGAGACGTATCAGTCCGTCAAGCCATTCTACTTCAGATTGACTAGGGGAAACAAACTCCAGTACCTTGTCCATTTCGAGGATTGTGTCAAAGTAGTTGTATTCCGCAGATCAAAATGCCAAACCAAATTTTGTTCTTTTCTACCTTGGAGTATTACCATCTTTACGTCAGGAATATCATGGGAATTGCACACCATCCTTTGAATTTTTGATGCAGTGATACTTCTCGCCATCATTGTTTATTCCTTGGTTTCCGTGTTATTGTAACCTGAATACTGACAAGTGAATCATGATGTGTGAAATCAATACTCCCAGCAACCCCGTTGCTTGGTAGTTAATGGACAATACTCTCATTCTTAGCGTGCTGGTTATTGAATCATCATCCTAAGATTGATTGTGCTACCTGGTCCATATTTCCTGGTGCACTCTTCGATCAATGAGTTAGGGTTGTGTCAATCCCTCGCTCTTTTGGTCATATCGTCTTGCCTTGAAAAGCAAGATTGTTTTCTGAGCTTAGTAACATATGGTGGTTCGTGATTTTTTGAATATCTTCTCGGAGGTATCACCAGTCCGTCCCCTGACCATTATGTTGAGTTCGTGATCAAGTTGGTTTTCCTCTAAACCACCCCTTCTCCAAGAATCTGTGTTATATACCCCTGAGCTAGTTGGCTAAGCTAGAAAACAACTTGGAGAGTTGGGAGATAAAATCTTGCCCAAGTTAGTTCATCCCAAAGGGTCATCTTTGTGTGTGTCGAAGAAAGATGATATCTTCATTGATTGATCTTCATGCTCAGTTGTCGGATCTATTGTCTTATGTAATCTTTTATTTGAGTGTGAGATATTGTCAAATCAAATCAGTGCCAACGAATTTCATAATGTTGTGTTACTCGTTGTTATTCCTCGAGTACGCATCATTATATATTTTGGTCTGACCAATGCTATCACCTTGTTCACATACGTTGATCTGGATAACCATTTTTGTTGGTTTGGCTTATCGCAAACAGTTCATCTGAGTGACCTGTATATCGTCTATCGCACACACATTGATCTGGCTAACCGTTTTTGTGGTTTTGTCTCGTTGCAAACAGTTTGTATGGACCAATTGTATGCTACTTATCACACATGTAATTCTTTTCTGAATCGTGCTTGATTGATCCGCCATTGCACACAGTTTATTTTATTGGTGACGCTTTTATTACCATACCATTTGTGATTCATGCATCACACATAGTTTGGTCGAATGGTCTCCTAATACATGTGTCGCGTTAGGACCTTCCTACAGTAGTGTATGGTGATACTGCATATTATGCAATCCTAAACATGTTATACTCATGGTCCAGCCCACATTACATTTAGGGCTTATATAAGAGTCAACGGATAGGATAATTTTGGCACCGAATTCGCCAACGAATCTGCTTTAAAGTATCCATATCTAGTTTTAAAGAATTCTCTGGATACGTAATATCCGATTCCAAAGTGATTCTCCGGATATGTTATAGCATATAGCATGTAGATACGGATTATCCAAAAATCAACTAGAGTTGTCTAAGAGTTTCAAACCGGATAATCTGATTTTTGAGTAAAACAATCCTAGCCTAATATGATAGAGATACTGATTATGGAGTTATCAAGTTCATTTGACTAGCATGTCCAACTATGAGTTTTATCACTAGTAGAGTTGATGGTTTAATTATTCAATTTGTATTGATACCATCTCACAAAGCTCGGATTTTAGCCTAAATCATATCTTTATTTTCTTAACTAATTGATTCATGCAAGGCCGAAATTTTAAACCCTTCTCAAACGTTGCTAGGAATATAATTACCTACCTAACAGATTGTTGATTCAAATATTTTGGTTTCCAGTCCAAGTCTGCCTCGTTTCCGATTTGAATCTGCGGTCCGGTATATCCGCATTCGAGTCCACAACCCATCAATATCGGCTCCGCTATGAATCCAAGAAAATAATATGGTAAAGAATATGGTATGAGATAGATCTATTCTGATCCATTTACACTCCAAAGGGTTTACAAAACGAATGTTCTCCTCATTATTCCATTTGACCGCGGTCACTAAGGAGCGCACCAGACTTGAGTTCCATTTACATCTTTGGAAAATAATAGTTGTGTGCGACTTTTATGGCGTCCTCTTTCATATCTCTATAATTCATACATAAAAGTCATATTAGTTAGGCTCACAGATCTTCTTTGTTCACTTGGTGTTAGTTCAGAAAATCAGGGAGCAAGTATCATGATCTAAGAAATTCTTGTTGTTGCGGATATATATGCTATGCAACGAGTCACTAAGAACACATCATTTTTGCAACACACACTTTACTAGGCTGACAAATTAGGGTTCACGGTCACATGAATCTAATATTTCTAGCATGCGACTTTTTAGAACATTGGCATGAGTTAGATATTCATGTGTGTGTTTTGAGCCAAAACATAAAGACAACCTGGCAGAGTCACAAAATTTACCACTCATCATTATTAGTTCTTCTTGCTAAATAATCTTATTAATTGCTACAACACATCCTCCACAGCCTTAACATGTTTCTTCTTCAACACTCTTTTTTGCAAAAACAAAGTACCATAAATCTTTTTGTTTTGACAATAACTTCACACTCCCCTTGGGTAAAGCTCTCCTTGCGGCAGGCCACAACACATTCAGCCTGATCACAACGTGAAGCGGTATATGTCCCACTGAGCTCTTTGCACGTCTTGGCCTCTGAACCTACAAAACAATAATCAAAATATGGCGCATGAAAAACCAGATCCTATAATATTCTGAAGGGACAAAAAAAGAATGTAAGTAATGTAGTATAATTTACACATATGGCTGGCAAACGTATAGACCATACATTGAGGAAGTGCATTGTTCTTGCAAGGGATTTTTCTTAAAAATATTTACCAGGAACTAAATGGAGTGGCATGAGGAGCAAAAAACATAGCATGATTGTCATATTGAGGGTTCCCATGTCTCAAGTAATATACCGTCAGAAGGCAAGTAAGAGAACACACAAAAGATGCACATCCAAATGGTCTATGCCATCTCTTATAGCCATGGATGATGATATCTGAAGAAAACTAAAAGTCAAAGATATGACATATCTCGTGTATTCAAGATATGTGTGAAAAATAAAAGTCAAAGATATGACATATCTCGTGTCTTCAATATATGTGTGACACGGTGTTGATATCTCTACTCCTAATGGAGCACTTGTTAGCCCGGTACTCCGGTTTTATTCGTCTCACCACCCCTCCCACCGATTTTTCCCTTTCTCATTAAAAAACCAAATCTCATTAAAGGGAGATCTTGTTTCGTGCTTGCTTTGGCACGTGGGTTGATTCATTTTAATCATGCAAATAATAGGTAATTAAGGATTTAGAAATCACAACATATATGTGAGATCACCTTCCTAAAATATAAACATAATATTTTTCTTGATAACCTTCCAAAACAAAATGAGATCTTTCTCGATAAGAAATCATTAATTCCGCACACTATGTCATTTATTATTATCATTGTCTCTACTATTAATTGAGAATCACAAGTTTCCTAATATCACAAACATAATATATCTTTTTCTTATGGCCGCACGCATCCGCGCGCCCCCGCGGAGGGACGCCGTGCGGGACACCATTGTAACGCCCTGGATTCAATGCGCTAGGTGTCCGCCAGTTATTTGCCGTCCTTGCCATGTCATGTGCTTGCGTGTTGCACTTTGCCATGTCATCATCTGCATTTCATATCATGTCATTATGTGCATCGCATTGGCATACGTGTTCGTCTCATGCATCCGAGCATTTTCCCCGTTGTCCGTTTTGCAATCCGGCGCTCCTATGCCCTCCGGCGTCCCCCTTTTGTCTCTCGTTGTGAGTGGGTGTTAAACTTTCTCGGAATGGCCCGAGGTTTGCCAAGCGGCCTTGGTATAGCACCGGCAGACCGCCTGTCAAGTTTCGTGCCATTTGGAGGTCGTTTGGTACTCCAACGGTTAACCGGGTAACCGTAAAGCCTCCTTCTCTTTGCAGCCCAACACCCCTTCCACAGCGGCCCAAAACCCAGCAAACTCCCCTCCATGCTCTCGGTTGTTCGATCACGATCGTGTGGGCGAAAACCGCTCCTCATTTGGACTCTCCTAGCTCCCTCTACCTATAAATATGCCTCTCCTCCCGAAATTCCGGGTCCAAACCCTAGCTTCGTCCTCCTCGCGCCGCCGGACATGTCCATCCGCGCCGGACATGTCCAGCCGGCCACGTCGCCCGACCAATGGGGGCGTGCCATGTCAGCGCCGCCGCCTCTTTCCTCCACTCCCGCGCGGCCACGTCATCCGCCCGGCTCCTCCCCACGCGCCACCATCAAGCGTCCCCGCCTGGGCCGGGCAAGCCCGCCCGAGCCCATCGGGCCCGGCCTCCGCCGCGCCAGCGAGCCGATCCTGCGCCGCCCGCGAGCCCCAGCCGGCGCCGCCCTCCGCCGCCGGTGCCGTCCCCGCCGCCGCGGCGCCGCCCGTCGCCAGCGCCTCCGTGGAGGAGCTCGCCGCCGCCTCTCTCGTCGGCCTCCGCCCGCCCGAAACCCGGGCGCCAAGGCGCCGCCTCCTCGCAGTGCTGCCGAGCCCGCCGCGCTCGGCGACCTCACCCCGGCGCGCCACCGCTCCGGTCGCCACGTCTCGTCACCGCCGCCAGCAACGGCCTCGCGCCGCCTCGTTCGCCGCCACGCCCGGTCGCAGGCGTCCCCGGCCGGATCCGGGACGGGACCGGCCGGGTCCGCCTCCCTCCGGCTTCCTCTCCCTCAACTCCGGCGAGAAGACCGACGAACCTCGAAGCCCGTGCTGAAGAACCCTAGCTCTGGAATTTGAGGTTGACCCCGATTTTGCCTAAGTCCCTGAATCTGCAACTTTATCATGCCAATTTCATCGCATCATAACTTGCTGCATACTGCTCCGTTTCGTGCGTATAATATGTCAAATTGTTCTTCTCAACGATTACTTCATATCATTCCATTGCATCATATTCATTTGAGTTCATCTTGATGACTGAATCATCGTTGCAAGAGTGCTATATGATGTTAACCTGCTGAAACTGTTATAACTTGATGATTTGTCATTTTTGTTGCATTTGATGTGTGCATCCTATGAGGTTGATGTCTACATGTGTTTTGATCTATGCCATGACATCTTTACAGTGGTTCCATCCATGTATTTTTGTGATTCCTGTACTGAGTGCATCGAGCTTGTTAAGTAGGGTACTTGCTGTTACTGTTTTGCTAGGCTGATTCTGTTATATTTTGTTGCTATGTAAACCTGCTTCTACAAGTCATTCTATGCATAATCTGGAGATGTTCACTAAGGGTGTTTTGTTCTACATGTCATGCTCTATCCATCCATGTCCATGGTTGCATTTATAGCCTACTGTAACTTGTTGTTATCGTGCTCCAAAATTGCTAAATAATGTTGCTGTCAGCCTGTTAACATTAAGTTTAATGTTGCCATGATTGTTGTTGGTGATCCATGCACTCTATGAACTTGCTCTTGCCATTCTTAGCTTCATAAACATGCCTTATTACTGTTGGTTACCTTCTAATGCCATGATTGCTCTGTGGTGAGTGGTTCAAGCTCACCAACATGCCTACTTATTGTTGTTCCTGCCATGTATGAATCTGTAATATAACTTGCCATGTTTACCTGGGTGCCATCATATCTTCTGATCCTTTTTGGCTCATGGTCAAGAAGGACTCTTGTTCTATGCATTTAGTACTATCATGCCATGCCTTTGTTTTCCATGATAAGTTCCTGTAGCATGTTGTTTGACAGCTCTAAACATTGCAACCTGATGTTATTTCTGCTAAGTCTGAAATTGTTATTATTTGCAATCTTGCCATGTCCTTTTGAGCATGTTTTAGTCATTTCTGGAGATAGCTCAGTGTTCATGTTTTGTCATGCTTTACCTGTACATCATGCCAATGCCTTTTGTTTTTATGTTGAGGTGCTGTAGCATAGTGTTTTGATGCTTGCATTATGCCTAGTTGCTGTTGTGGACAGATTGTTGTCATGACTTGTTTCATGTGTATGTGTTGAACCGTTGCTCCGTTTTGAGTGTGCTCTATATGAAACTTGCGTGATTTTGCATGTAGTTTCATATTATAATGTTGCCTTCTTGTTTTGAGAGTGTTTGCTTGTGGTTTGTATGCATTTTGCATCAATGCCATGTTTAACTTGTTTTGCTCATATCTTCTAGGCCGTAGCTCCGAATCAAATGAACTTTATATGTAACTTTACTAGAATTTCGTGTAGATCATCTTGGTGCATTTTAAATTGCTGTTTAATAACTTGAATATAAAGTTATTCAGATCTGGATCAATTTCGAAATTTGCATATGAGGACTTACCGGAATTGTTCTATGTCGTTTCCGGCCTCATTTAAACTTGCCTTGATGTGTTGCTCTTGTATGCATCATCTCTTTCCATGAGTAGCTTCATGTAGCTTTGTCATGCATCATGCTTGGGTGTGCATCATGCCTTGTTCATGTGTGGTGTGTTTACCTTGTTGTGTGCTTCTTTTCGATAGTTCCTATTTCGTTGCGATCGTGAGGATTCGTTCGTCTACGCTTGGTTAGGCTTCATCCGTTCGTCTTCTTCATGGACTCGTTCTTCTTCCTTGCGGGATTTCAGGCAAGATGACCGCTACCCTGGATCTCACTACTATCATTGCTATGCTAGTTGCTTCGCTCTATTGCTATGCTGCGCTACCTATTACCTGTTTATCAAGCCATCCCAAATTGCCATGTCAGCCTCTAACCTTTGACACCTTTCCTATGCAAACCGTTGCTTGGCTATGTTACTGCTTTGCTCAGCCCTCTTATAGCGTTGCTAGTTGCAGGTGAAGTTGAAGATTGCTCCATGGTGGACAGGATTTTGGTTGGGATATCACAATATCTCTTATTTAATTAATGCATCTATATACTTGGTAAAGGGTGGAAGGCTCGGCCTTATGCCTGGTGTTTTGTTCCACTCTTGCCGCCCTAGTTTCCGTCATATCGGTATTATGTTCCCAGATTTTGCGTCCCTAACGCGGTTGGGTGATTTATGGGACCCCTTGACAGTTCGCTTTGAATAAGACTCCTCCAAAGAAGGCCCAACCTTGGTTTTACATTTGCCTCACCTAGCCCTTTTTCCCTTGGGAGTCGCGCTCTCAAGGGTCATCGTTATTTTACCCCCGGCCGGTGCTCGTCGTGAGTGCTGGTCCAAACCGTCGACCGCCGGTGTACCAGGCAACTCGGGTTCGCCTATCGGAAGTTTGGACAATCCGGTGTGCCCGAGACCGAGATATGTGCAGCTCCTATCAGATTTGTCGGCACATCCGGCGGCTTTGCTGGTCTTGTTTTATTACTTGTCGAAATGTCTTGTAGCCGGATTCCGAGACTGATCGGGTCTTCCGGGAGAAGGAATATCCTTCGTTGATCGCGAGAGCTTATCATGGGCTAAGTTGGGACACCCTGCAGGTATAAACTTTCGAGAGCCGTGCCCGCGGTTATGTGGCAGATGGGAATTTGTTAATATCCGGTTGTAGTAAACTTGAAGCAAACTCTTCTAAAATACACCAACCGTGTGCGTAACCGTGAGTCTCTTTTCGGGGTTGATCGAGAGGAGAACACGGTTTCTGGGTTATGTCTGACGTAACCAGGAGTTCAGGATCACTTCTTGATCATTACTAGTTGACGACCGTTCCTTTGTTTCTCTTCTCGCTCTCATTTGCGTATGTTAGCCACCATATATGCTTAGCCGCTGCTGCAACCTCACCACTTTACCCCTTCCTTTCCCTTTAAGCTTTGCTAGTCTTGATACCCATGGTAATGGGATTGCTGAGTCCTTGTGGCTCACAGATTACTACAACAACAGTTGCAGGTACAGGTTTGCGATGATCATGACGTGAGAGCGATGTTTGCTTGTCTTGGAGTTCTTCTTCTGCTTCTTCTTCGATCAGGGGATAGGTTCCAGGTCGGCAGCCTGGGCTAGCAGGGTGGATGTCGTTTGAGCTTCTATTTATGTTTCATCTGTAGTCGGATGTTGATCTTGTATATGATGTTGATGTATTCTTGTGGCATTTGTGCCTTATGTATGGATCCCTATGTATTATGTAATGTTGATGTAATGATATCCACCTTGCAAAAGCGTCTTCAAGATGCGCTTCTATCCTTGGTGGGACCATCGAGTTCCTTTAGGATAGGGTCGCATCTTGGGCGTGACAAGTTGGTATCAGAGCCTCGACCGACCCTAGGAGCCCCCTCGATTGATCGTGTAGTTTGGTCGTTGTTGAGTCTAGAAGAAAACTGTTTTCGGAGTTTAGTTATATCGGAGAGTAGGAATTCTTTTTACTCCTCAGCCCCTTCGTCGCTCTGGTGAGGAATCTTGACGTAGGTGTTTTGAGCTACTCCTCTGCTCGTTCAATTTTTTTTCTTTAGGATCACGTGGTTAGTTTCGTGAGTTGTCCATCCTCTTTTGTCCGGTGCATATCTCGTCAAAGTGATTCGACCCTCTTCGTTTTTGCAAGTTCAATCCTCAGTTGTTTTCTTTTCCCACCCGCCCACCCTTCTTCTTCTCGGAACCGGAGTCCGTAATTGAGTATCCATCCTACTCGCGCGAAGTCTTTGCTTTCTTTCCTCAATGATTTCAACCGGTGTTTCCTCTTGAACTCATTCATCGGTTTCCCCTTCCAAGTTGCCTTTGTTTTCCCGCCCACCAACCCTTTTCTTCCCGGAGCCTGACTCTCTCTCGACCAGCTATCTCATTCATGCGGAACCTCTTCAGTCTTTCGTAAACTATCTCAACCGGTGAATTCTCGTTTTGTACAACATTCTTCATCTCTTTTCTTCTCCGGTGGACTCAATTCAAGTTTTTTCGGTGTTGATCATATTCTTTTCCTCGGCTCAAGTGTTTTCCTTGCTCGTTCGTCTCTCGCCAGTTTATCCTCCCGGAGTGCTCAAGACATCTCAGGAGATTCGTCCGTGTTCTAATTAATTCGAGGTTGTCACCTCATTCAAATATTTTAACTGTTCCGGTGCATCACCTATCTCTTCAACAATCCTTTCCAAGGGTGTTTTTCTCTTCAGTGGGCCCTAACCCACAGGGTTTTTTCCCAGGATCTTACCTGACTCTTCTAATTATTCCGGAGTTATTCTCAATTCTTTTCAAGTGTGATGTAAGAATGGATTCCATCAGTCACATGCCTTGTCAAGATCGATTTCAAACCATTTTCATTGTTGCCTCAACCTCTTCGCTTTTCATTCTCGCCGAGTACCTCAATAATTTTGGTGGTGTTTCTCGTCGTCATTTGAAGACCGAAGAAGAGTTTTTCCTCTAAATCTTGTCCGTTCTTTTGAAGATTCGTGGTTCTAGCTTCATATTATCCTCTCGAATTGTTTCATTTGTCAGATATCCTTTTCTTACCTATCCGGAGTATGTCAGAAGTTCTTTTCCTGTTTCTTTTCACCGGAGGCCATCATTTCAGCTACCGATATCCAATTATCCCGGTGCTTCGTTCAAGTGTTCTTTAATCAGCTCATGATCTCTTTGTTCTTTTGCATCTAAATCCCCTCTAGCTTATTGGTTCTTCTAATTCTTCCCGGTGATTCATTCTCTTTCATCAGTCATTTCCAAATTCTTACGGTGGTTCGTTCAAGATTCTTTTCTTTGTTTATCATATTAATCCATTCGTTCTTTTCAATCCTACCGGTGGTTCATGAAGACCTTCTCAAGTTTGCGATATGTCACTTCTCAATTCTTTTTCAAGAAGAATAAGTAGTATGCAAAATCCACTGCTTGTCATCAATTTAATTTGATGAAGGATAAGCATACAATAAATCTTATTCTTATTCCATCAAAGTGATTAATCTTTTTCTTCGGAGTTTGTTCTTGAGGAATAAATACTACTTCCAAGTGTTTTCATCTTTTCTTTTCCGGAGTTCAAATTTACTCGACCATCTCGTCGGAACCTCCGTCTAAATCATCGCAATGCTCATCTTATTCTTTCATCCTTCAATTTTATCTCATCATCCTTTTGTCAAGGAGTTTTTCATGGTGGTTCTTCATGATTTAATTCATTTTTCAAGAGTTCATCAAGTATCATTCCACCCTCTGAAGTTCATGTTCTATTCTGTCCTTGTTCAACCGGAGTGCTGCCTAAATCCTTTCAGTCTTATTCGTTTCTTATCTCGTTCTAACCGGAGTGGTTTCAAAGTCTATCTGATTCCGTGAGCTTTCAATTCTCGCCATTCTCGTCGTTTCTCTCTTCTTCTCGAGTGCTCTCGATTCTTTGCCTCTTCTCTCTTGCATTTCTTGTTTCACCTCATCCCTTTTCCCTTCCGTCTCGGTCCTAAGATCTCGGGACGAGATCTCTTGTTAGTGGAGGAGTGTTGTAACGCCCCGGATTCGATGCGCCAGGTGTCCGCCAGTTATTTGCCGTCCTTGCCATGTCATGTGCTTGCGTGTTGCACTTTTCCATGTCATCATCTGCATTTCATATCATGTCATTATGTGCATCGCATTGGCATACGTGTTCGTCTCATGCATCCGAGCATTTTCCCCGTTGTCCGTTTTGCAATCCGGCGCTCCTATGCCCTTCGGCGTCCCCCTTTTGTCTCTTGTTGTGAGTGGGTGTTAAACTTTCTCGGAATGGCCCGAGGTTTGCCAAGCTGCCTTGGTATAGCACCGGCAGACCGCCTGTCAAGTTTCGTGCCATTTGGAGGTCATTTGGTACTCCAACGGTTAACCGGGTAACCGTAAAGCCTCCTTCTCTTTGCAGCCCAACACCCCTTCTAAAGTGGCCCAAAACCCAGCAAACTCCCCTCCATGCTCTCGGTCGTTCGATCACGATCGTGTGGGCGAAAACCGCTCCTCATTTGGACTCTCCTAGCTCCCTCTACCTATAAATATGCCTCTCCTCCCGAAATTCCGGGTCCAAACCCTAGCTTCGTCCTCCTCGCGCCGCCGGACATGTCCATCCGCGCCGGACATGTCCAGCCGGCCACGTCGCCTGACCAATGGGGGCGTGCCACGTCAGCGCCGCCGCCTCTTTCCTCCACTCCCGCACGGCCACGTCATCCGCCTGCTCCTCCCCACCGCGCCCGCCTATCAAGGCCCGCCTGGCCGGGCAAGCCCGCCGAGCCCATCGGGGCCCGGCCTCCGCCGCCGCGCAGAGCCGATCCCGCCACCGCGAGCCCCGCTGGCGCCGCCCTCGCCGCCCGGTGCCGTCCCCGCCGCCGGCGCCGCCCGTTGCTGCGCCTCCGTGGAGGAGCTCGCCGCCGCCTCTCTCGTCGGCCTCGCCCGCCCGAGCCCAGGCGCCGCGCCCGCCGCCTCCAGCGCGGCGCTGCCGAGCCCGCCAGCGCTCGGCGACCTCACCCGCTGGGCGCCACCGCCCGGCCGCTATGTCTCGCTATGTCTCGTCGCCACCGCAACGCCTCAAGCCCGCCTTCGCTTCACGCCACGCTGTCGCCGGCGTCCCGGCGGATCCGGGGCGGACCGGCGGATCCGCCTCCCTCCGGCTTCCTCCCCTCAACTCCGGCGAGAAGACCGGCGAACCTCGAAGCCCGTGCCGAAGAACCCTAGATCTGGAATTTGAGGTTGACCCCGATTTTGCCTAAGTCCCTGAATCTGCAACTTTATCATGCCATTTTCATCGCATCATAACTTGCTGCATACTGCTCCGTTTCGTGCGTATGATATGTCAAATTGTTCGCCTCAACGAATACTTCATTTCATTCCATTCCATAATATTCATTTGAGTTCATCTTGATGCCTGAATCATCGTTGCAAGAGTGCTATATGATGTTAACCTGCTGAAACTGTTATAACTTGATGATTTGTCATTTTTGTTGCATTTGATTTGTGCATCCTATGAGGTTGATGTCTACATGTGTTTTGATCTATGCCATGCCATCTTTACAGTGGTGCCATCCATGTATTTTTGTGATTCCTTTACTGAGTGCATCGAGCTTGTTAAGTAGGGTACTTGCTGTTACTGTTTTGCTAGGCTGATTCTGTTGTATTTTGTTGCTATGTAAACCTGCTTCTACAAGTCATTCTATTCATAATCTGGAGATGTTCACTAAGGGTGTTTTGTTCTACATGTCATGATATATCCATGCATGCCCATGGTTGCATTTATAGCCTACTGTAACTTGTCGTTAGCTTGCTCCAAAATTGCTAAATAATGTTGATGTCATCCTGTTAACATTAAGTTCAATGTTGCCATGATTGTTGTTGGTGATCCATGCACTCTATGAACTTGCTCTTGCCATTCTTAGCTTCATAAACATGCCTTATTACTGTTGGTTACCTTGTAATGCCATGTATTTCTCTGTGGTGAGTGGTTCAAGCTCACCAACATGCCTACTTATGGTTGTTCCTGCCATCTATGAATCTGTAATATAACTTGCCATGTTTACCTGGGTGACATCATATCTTCTGATCCTTTTTGGCTCATGGTCAGTAAAGGACTCTTGTTCTATGCATTTAGTAGTATCATGCCATGCCTTTGCTTTCCATGATAAGTTCCTGTAGCATGTTGTTTGACAGCTCTAAACATTGCAACCTGATGTTATTTCTGCTAAGTCTGAAATTGTTATTATTTGCAATCTTGCCATGTCCTTTTGAGCATGTTTTAGTAATTTCTGGAGATAGCTCAGTGTTCATGTTTTGTCATGCTTTACCTGTACATCATGCCAATGCCTTTTGTTTTTATGTTGAGGTGCTGTAGCATAGTGTTTTGATGCTTGCATTATGCCTAGTTGCTGTTGTGGACAGATTGTTGTCATGACTTGTTTCATGTGTATGTGTTGAACCGTTGCTCCGTTTTGAGTGTGCTCTATATGAAACTTGCGTGATTTTGCATGTAGTTTCATATTATCATGTTGCCTTCTTGTTTTGAGAGTGTTTTCTTGAGGTTTGTATGCATTTTGCATCAATGCCATGTTTAACTTGTTTTGCTCATATCTTCTAGGCCGTAGCTCCGAATCAAATGAACTTTATATGTAACTTGACTAGAATTTCGTGTAGATCATCTTGGTGCATTTTAAATTGCTGTTTAATAACTCGAACATAAAGTTATTCAGATCTGGACCAATTTCGAAATTTGCATATGAGGACTTACCGGAATTGTTCTATGTCGTTTCCGGCCTCATTTAAACTTGCCTTGATGTGTTGCTCTTGTATGCATCATCTCTTGCCATGAGTAGCTTAATGTAGCTTTGTCATGCATCATGCTTGGGTGTGCATCATGCCTTGTTCATGTGTGGTGTGTTTACCTTGTTGTGTGCTTCTTTTCGATAGTTCCTATTTCGTTGCGATCGTGAGGATTCGTTCGTCTACGCTTGGTTCGGCTTCATCTGTTCGTCTTCTTCATGGACTCGTTCTTCTTCCTTGCGGGATTTTAGGCAAGATGACCGCTACCCTGGATCTCACTACTATCATTGCTATGCTAGTTGCTTCGCTCTATCGCTATGCTGCGCTACCTATTACCTGTTTATCAAGCCATCCCAAATTGCCATGTCAGCCTCTAACCTTTGACACCTTTCCTATGCAAACTGTTGCTTGGCTATGTTACCGCTTTGCTCAGCCCTCTTATTGCGTTGCTAGTTGCAGGTGAAGTTGAAGATTGCTCCATGGTGGACAGGATTTTGGTTGGGATATCACAATATCTCTTATTTAATTAATGCATCTATATACTTGGTAAAGGGTGGAAGGCTTGGCCTTATGCCTGGTGTTTTGATCCACTCTTGCCGCCCTAGTTTCCGTCATATCGGTATTATGTTCCCGGATTTTGCGTCCCTAACGCGGTTGGGTGATTTATGGGACCCCCTTGACAGTTCGCTTTGAATAAGACTCCTCCAGCAAGGCCCAACCTTGGTTTTACATTTGCCTCACCTAGCCCTTTTTCCCTTGGGAGTCGCGCTCTCAAGGGTTATCGTTATTTTACCCCCCCCCCTCCCCGGGCCAGTGCTCGTCGTGAGTGCTGGTCCAAACCATCAACCGCCGGTGGCCACCAGGGGCAACGCTGGGTTCGCCTATCGGAAGTTTGGACAATCCGGTGTGCCCTGAGACCGAGATATGTGCAGCTCCTATCAGGATTTGTCGGCACATCCGGGCGGCTTTGCTGGTCTTGTTTTATTACCGTCGAAATGTCTTGTAGCCGGGATTCCGAGACTGATCGGGTCTTCCCGGGGAGAAGGAATATCCTTCGTTGATCGCGAGAGCTTATCATGGGCTAAGTTGGGACACCCCTGCAGGGTATAAACTTCCGAGAGCCGTGCCCGCGGTTATGTGGCAGATGGGAATTTGTTAATATCCGGTTGTAGTAAACTTGAAGCAAACTCTTCTAAAATACACCAACCGTGTGCGTAACCGTGAGTGTCTCTTTTCGGGGTTGATCGAGAGGAGAACACGGTTTCTGGGTTATGTCTGACGTAACCAGGAGTTCAGGATCACTTCTTGATCATTACTAGTTGACGACCGTTCCTTTGTTTCTCTTCTCGCTCTCATTTGCGTATGTTAGCCACCATATATGCTTAGCCGCTGCTGCAACCTCACCACTTTACCCCTTCCTTTCCCTTTAAGCTTTGCTAGTCTTGATACCCATGGTAATGGGATTGCTGAGTCCTTGTGGCTCACAGATTACTACAACAACAGTTGCAGGTACAGGTTTGCGATGATCATGACGTGAGAGCGATGTTTGCTTGTCTTGGAGTTCTTCTTCTGCTTCTTCTTCGATCAGGGGATAGGTTCCAGGTCGGCAGCCTGGGCTAGCAGGGTGGATGTCGTTTGAGCTTCTGTTTATGTTTCATCCGTAGTCGGATGTTGATCTTGTATATGATGTTGATGTATTCTTGTGGCATTTGTGCCTTATGTATGTATCCCTATGTATTATGTAATGTTGATGTAATGATATCCACCTTGCAAAAGCGTCTTCAAGATGCGCTTCTATCCTTGGTGGGACCATCGAGTTCCTTTAGGATAGGGTCGCATCTTGGGCGTGACAACCATGGAGCACGCCATAGCCGGGCCTGATGTCAGGGCGATACTCAAGAATGTCAGGGCGTGCATCATGGCATCGAGGACGGCCATGGTGGAAGGTGTGTCATCAGACCGCCACGTACATACGTTCATGGACGCGGTCATATTATATTTCTTATCAGTCATACAGAAAGCCAGACAAGCTACATTCTAAAATCAAGTGTGGCCATGCAAATGTTAAGAAATTCGTTAAAAAAATATGTGCTACAGTACTCGGTAGTCATCGTCGTTCGTAATAGCCATTCATGAAAAATCTCTACTACTGGAGAAGTTGGTAGTCTGGTCACTGGTACAATGAGCTGCTATACAAATGATTTTTAACCCCTTTCCGCGATGACATTTTAAACCGTTGCCAGGGGACTGTGGGCGATAGGGGAGGGTCCTTCCCACATGACCCAGAAACCATCGGGGATAGGGAGCCATGATGCATACAGTTGTCCCTATAAAACAGTTTCTGATATCTCGAATATCCCAAACGCTCCATCCTTGCTACTCGTTTGCGCTAGCATTACCATTGAAGTCGGTATTCTGTGGTGCTACGTTTACGATGCGCGACCCATCACAAACATTTCATGAGTATAGAACGTGTATGATAAGAACAAAATCGCACACATTCACTTTGCCCGAATCGTATGCGATAACTAATTAAGAAGATTAGCTAAGCATCATACAAGTGTCGGATAGGATTACGAAACATCGGACCGTCATAACAGTGTCGTACATGATACTATTGCACACGCTATTCTTTGGTGCAACATTTACAATGCGTACCACATGAGAAACAGTTAATGATTGTAAATCGTGTATGATAAGGCAACTATCACAAACATTTAGTTTGCGTGCACCGTTTGTGATATTGTCTGACATCACACACGCTTTGCAAACGGCAACTATGTGCATGCTCGCACACATTTCCTCTCTGTGAACCGTGTCGGATTATGGTGTATATCACACACATTTGTGTTTTACCGACCGTGTGCACCGTAACGACCTACAGAGCGTAATTTCACCCTAATTTAATTGATGCTATTTAAAACTGTGCCTAATTTGAATTTGAATTTGAAAGTATGCTATAAATTTATTCATATCCATCAGGTTCAAACAACCAATGCATTATTCAACTTGCAGGTACATATGTTCAAGAATTACATAGGCACGAAATAAAGAATAATGAACCACATTTGTATACTTGTAATATTAAAGACGGTAAAGAAAGAGGCGAAATACATTCTGGTTGCTGAACAGGGTGAAGCGGAATGCCCATATTGTGCCCTCCTCCATGCAGAAGGCACACACGAATCTATTCCAACCCCTTGTGATGGCCGACCGCCCATCCTTCACTGTCTTCATGAACACATCTAGATAGTCATTGTGTTCTGGTAGAAATACTTTAACCTTTGCATGCCCACCAATCATGTATTTTGAGAGGTAATCATGAGTAAACTTCTTTGGGAACCATTGCAAAGGAAAAAGATTCAGACATTGTCATCTAACACAACTCATTATGGGTAGTAAAAAGAAGGATGCAAAGTTCTTACTTACCATCCCGCAGTTCGCTGTTGTCTTGGATAAAGTTTAATTCCATCTTTTGACCCATTTTACTGACAATCTTTATCAGCTTCCTCACTTGATGCTGGTTCATCAATATCTCATTTCCCCATATGCAGAAAAGGTCGAAGCGCGGATCTTTACCAATGACATATGTACCTAAAAGCACCAAGTTAATATTAGAAGCTAAACAATTGCAAAATGATGTAGTACAACACTCCCTCCGTCCCATTATATAATATCTTAACATCCAATATACTCACAAATTGGATGAATTAACATCTTATATTATGGGCTGGAGGGAGTTTATTGCATTTTTCAAATTATCGGCTGGTTAACTGCAGTTAACTGCTGCTATATTGTTGTTGTTGTTGCTGCTCTTCTATGTACATCTAGACATCATCAGAACATTAAGATAACACTCTTCCTTGTTGCTATGCAGCCTAGGATTGCATATTTAGACATTCAGTACAGTTCATGTTGCTATGTAGCCTCAGATATATTAGATATGGCCCTAGTTAACCTACCGATAAATGGGTTACAAATATATTCAGTTAAAAGTCTGTATTACGGGTTAATCCCTTATAAGCCCCCGGCCTATATGGAACCAGCTACCGCTATCCTGAACAATGAGTATATATAAGCCATGGGATGAAACTAACCTCGATGGAAAACAAAAGTCGTTCCCAAAATTGTCCTGTGTAAGTACATCGAGAGGCATGTTAAGCACAACAGGCTAAGCATCAACCAAATATATCCACGGCAGACAAAATAATCTCCAAACAATAGCTTCAGTGTGCAGGTTTAAGCACGCTAGTTAAGCAAAACAAGAAGTGGAAAGGTGTGTTAACTGCAACAGGCCTAACATTTAACAAGAAGCAAATATAGTCATTCAAACTGGTATTGTGCTGGTCTAAGTACACTGGTTACTGTTAAATAAAAATGAAAAGGCGTGTTAACTACAACATGCTTAACAACAACCAAATGTAGTCATTCATAGTGGTATTGTTGAAACTGGTATTGATGAAATTGAACTACACAATTCATACTTGCACATATAGAACATCATGTTGTGAATAACTGGAATAAACAAGTCATACTACGAACAACCAAAGATAGCATTTGAAACTGGACATATGCTAACTACAAACAACTGAACAACCAAAAAACTTTAAAAGAGGGATATGCTAGCTATAACATGCTTAATAGCAAGCAAATATATGCATTCCTATTGGTATGTTTAAAACTGGTATTGATGAAAATGTACTACACAGTAAATAGTTGCACATGTAGAGCATCACATTGTGAACAACTGAAATAAGCAAGGCATACTGCAAACAACCAAATATAGCAATTAAAACTGTACATATTCTCACTACACTAAAAAAGTGACTGATAAAACAAATCATGGGTTTCCCCCTGTGAAGAGGCACGACAAAACAATCATGGGTTTCCTCACTTGTCACAGATGGGCTCATTCCTGTGGGAAGAGCACGGACCCTAGGTGCGCTCCATGTTGTCGCATATGGGCTCCTTCCCCTTGGAAGAGCACGGCTGTAGGGTGCCCTCCCCAATGTCGCAGACGGGATCTTTCCCCTTGGAAGAGACGGAGAGGGTGCCCTCCTCACGGTCGCCGTCGATGAGGTCTGACTTGGCAGTTGTGGATCCCAAGCCAGCGTCGCAGAACGTGTCCTTCAGAAATGACAAAAGTAGCTCGATGGTGATGTAGGATGGCAAATTCTTGACAGCGAGCCAGAGGAGATCAGCAGCGGGGCCATGGATGAGATCGATGGTGGTTGAACCCGAGGGGTTGGGGGTGGGCCACTTAACCTGTGACACAACCGCGTCAGCCATAGATGTCAACGACCTTGATGTCATACCCGACGTCCACGACATACCCGCATACTCTAGCCTGCTGATTGAGAGCCTGTTACCAATAATGGTCGCCGGCTTCCTCGGCGGCCACCTTGGAGACATCGGGCGAAGAGGCCGCGATACACCTCTTTTGGGCCATTCGCTCCTCGAGCTCCATGGGAAGTGTAGCCGGGTGATACGTCTCCAACGTATCTATAATTTATGAAGTATTCATGCTATTATATAATCCATCTTGGATGTTTTATGGGCTTTACTATGCACTTTTATATTATTTTGGGACTAACCTATTGACCCGAGCCCAAAGCAGCCTCTGTTTTTTCCCTTGTTTCAGTGTTTCGAAGAAAAGGAATATCAAACGGAGTCGAAATGGAATGAAACCTTCTGGAGAAGTTATTTTTGGAAGGAAAGCTACCCGATAGACTTGGAGTGCACGTCGGGAAAGAAAGAGGGAGCCACGAGGTAGGGGGGCGTGCCCTCCACCCTCGTGAACTCTAGGGCTGTTTGTGACACTTATAGGAATAGCCCAACAGATTGATTGGAAAGAATAACTTTGAGGTGGTTTCGTACCCTACCATAATCTCTTCATTTGTTCTCTGCTATTAGTGACTTTGGAGTGACTCTTTGTTGCATGTTGAGGGATAGTTATATGATCTAATTATGTTATTATTGTTGAGAGAACTTGCACTAGTGAAAGTATGAACCCTAGGCCTTGTTTCAACGCATTGCAATACCGTTTGTGCTCACTTTTATCATTAGTTACTTTGCTGTTTTTATATTTTCAGATTACAAAAACCTATATCTACCATCCATATTGCACTTGTATCACCATCTCTTCGCCGAACTAGTGCACCTATACAATTTACGATTGTATTGGGTGTGTTGGGGACACAAGAGACTCTTTGTTATTTGGTCGCAGGGTTGCTTGAGAGATACCATCTTCATCCTACGCCTCCCACGGATTGATAAACCTTAGGTCATCCACTTGAGGGAAATTTGCTACTATCCTACAAACCTCTGCACTTGGAGGCCCAACAATGTCTACAAGAAGAAGGTTGTGTAGTAGACATCAAGCTCTTTTCTGGCGCCGTTGCCGGGGAGGTGAGTGCTTGAAGGTATATCTTTAGATCTTGCAATCGAATCTTTTAGTTTCTTGTTTTACCACTAGTTTATTTTATAAAAGAAAACTACAAAAAATGGAATTAAGTTTGCCACATACGCTTCACCTTTTTAATATCTTTCGTGAGAAAGATGGAAAGGAAAATTGTGCTCAAGTACTAGAAGAAGAATTACATAGAATGCTTGGCATAGAATATGTGAATGATGAGCATGATTGCAATGTTGTTAGTATGAATTCTTTGAATACCCATGATGCTAATGATACGCAAAACCACAAGCTTGGGGATGCTATGTTTGATGAAGATGATATGTTTAGTCCCCCAAGTTTTGATGAGCAAATTTATTATGATGAAAGCATGCCTCCTATTTATGATGTTTATTGCGATGAAACGTATGCTATAAAGAATAAATATAACCATGAAACTTGTCATCATGATTTTAATTTTCAGTTGGATTATGCTTCACATGATAGTTATTTTGTTGAGTTTGCTCCCACTACTATTCATGAGAAGAAATTTGCTTATGTGGAGAGTAATAAAATTTCTATACTTGTGCATCATGAAAATAATGCTTTATGTGCTGGTTATATGGTCGAATTCATTCATTATGCTACTAAAAATTATTATGAGGGAGGAATATATGCTTGTAGGAATTGCAATAATATCAAGTTTCCTCTCTGTGTGCTTAAAATCTTGAAGTTATGCTTGTTTTACCTTCCTATGCTAGTTGATTATTGTTCCCATAAGTTGTTTGCTCAAAAAATCCCTATGCATAGGAAGTGGGTTAGACTTAAATGTGCTACTAATATTCTTCATGATGCTCTCTTTATGTTTCAATTTTTATCTTTTATGTGAGCATTATTCAAATCATCATGCCTAGCTAGGGGCGTTAAACGTTAGCGCTTGTTGGGAGGCAACCCAATTTTATTTTAGTTTCTTGATTTTTGGTTCTGTTTAGGAATAAATAATCCATCTAGCTTCTATTTAGATGTGGTTTTGTGTTTTAATTAGTGTTTGTGCCAAGTAGAACCTTTGGGAAGACTTGGGTGAAGTCTTTATGATCATGCTGTAAAAAACAAAAACTTTAGCGCTCACGAGATTAGCTAAAACTTTTTACTGGAGAGTGATATTTAGTTAATTATTTTTGAATATGATTACTAGACAAATTCCTCAGGTCCACCAAATTATTTTAGAATTTTTGGAGTTCCAGAAGTATACGTTTGATACAGATTACTACAGACTGTTCTGTTTTTGACAGATTCTGTTTTCTATGTGTTGTTTGCTTATTTTGATGAATCTATGAGTAGTATCGGAGGGTATGAACCATAGATAATTTGGAATACAGTAGATATTACACCAATATGAATTTATAATGAGTTCACAACAGTACCTAAGTGGTGATTTATTTTCTTATACTAACGGAGCTTACGAGTTTTCTGTTAAGTTTTGTGTTGTGAAGTTTTCAAGTTTTGGGTAAAGATTCGATGGACTATGGAATAAGGAGTGGCAAGAGCCTAAGATTGGTGATGCCCAAGGCAACCCAAGGTAATATTCAAGGACAACCAAGAGCCTAAGCTTGGGGATGCCCCGGATGGCGTCCCCTCTTTCGTCTTCGTTCATCGATAACTTTACTTGGAGCTATATTTTTATTCACCACATGATCTGTGTTTTGCTTGGAGCGTCAATTTATTTTGTTAGGATTTGCTTGCTGTTATTTAGAATAATGTTTTGCATCTCTAGTTTCAATAAAAATATCAAGGATAGCTTTTACCATGCTTATTTTGCAAGTATACATGTTGCTGTTTCAAAACAGAAAGTTTACCGCTGTTGCAAAAATTCCCTAGAAAAGTAAGAATGTGATAAAATGTTGAAAACTTTTGCATAATAAGATCTGATAAATTTACTACAGTGGGAATTTTATTTCATAATTTTTGGAGTTAGGGAAGTATGATGAATCTTTCATTCTTTACAGTCTGTACTGTTTTGGCAGATTGCTGTTATGTTTGAATTGTTTGCATATGTTTGCTCGTTTAATGATTCTATTTGAGGATAGGAGTATTAAATATGCAGAGACATTTAGTATGCAATGTTGAATAATAATTTTAGTTATTTGTTACAGTAGAAAATGGTAAGGTTTTTGCATTGGTTTATACTAACTTATCTCACGAGTTCTTGTTGAGTTTGGTGTGGATGAAGCTTTCGAGATTTAGGGAGACCATGATATGAGAGGAATTTACGAGACACAAAAGCTCAAGCTTGGGGATTCCCAAGGCATCCCAAGATAATATTTCAAGAAGTCTCAATCATCTAAGCTTGGGGATGCCCCGGTAGGCATCCCACCTTTCTTCTTCAACAATTATCGGTTAGTATCGGTTGAGCCTAAGTTTTTGCTTCTTCACATGATGAGTGCTATCCTTGAAATGTCATTTTATTTTGTTTTGCTTGCTGTTTGAATAATATCCCAAGATCTGAAATTATTAAATGGGAGAGTCTTCACATAGCTACATAATTATTTGACTACTCATTGATCTTCACTTATATATTTTTGGAGTAGTTTGTCATTTACTCGTGTGCTTCACTTATATCCTATGAGTAAATGGTTGAATGATTTGAATGTCATAAATCTGAAATTATATATGTTTCATATGCCTTTCTCATGGGTAGTAATGACTTTACATATAAGAAGTAGAGGTGGTAAATTTATTGAAGGTTAGCAAACGTTGTATTGGTCACTTGAACAATTCATGAAAGAATATTGAAGGAAGAGAGATTTCACATATAAATATACTATCTTGGACATCTTCTATGATTGTGAGCCCCATTAATTATTTTCAAACCTGAGCAAATTAGTTGAAGTTGGACAAGGAAGAGAACATAATGAGTTATGCTTGGGTATATTTGTATAGAAGTTATATTGTCATGGATCCTCTAACATGTGGTGCTTGCTATTTAGAATCCTTTGCTAGCCAAAATATCTGTACTAAGCGGGAATACTTCTTGTGCATCCAAATTCCTTGAACCAAGTTTCTTCCATGAGTGTCCACCATATCTACCTATATGCGGTATTTACCTGCTGTTCCAAGTAAATTTGCATGTGCCAAACTCTAAACCTTCAAATAATAATCTGTTTTGTATGCCCGAATCGCTCATGTAGCGACTAGGGGATGTCAGTATCTTCCATGCTAGGTGGGTTAGTCTCACGATGAGTGGACTCCGCTCATCATTCACGAGAAAATGGCTGGTAACTGGGATGCCCAGTCCTATGATCAAAAGATCAAAAACAAATTCACAAATAATTTAAACAAAACTCTCCCAGGAATGTTGATAGTTGGACGGTACCCGTTGTTTCGGACAAGCCATGGAGTGTGAATGTTGGTGGAGGGGGAGTAAAAACTTTACCTTTCTGCGTGGGAACCGCCTATAATGTATCTAGTATGGAAGATATTGAGAACTCTTGGTCGTTATGTTGACAATGAAAGCATACCTCTCAAAATTATTTTCATCTCTGTTTTTGCTTCGAGCTCTCGCACCTTTGCAAATCCCTGCTTCCCTCTACGAAGGGCCTATCTTTTACTTTTATGCAAGAGTCAGTAGTATTCCTTCTCATTCCAACCTACTCTTTGGTTGGCAAGCATCATGTGATGGAAATATCTAAGAATATATGGCCATTCAAATATATTTGAGCATGAATTATTATTGTTGACATTACCCTTGAGGTAAAAGGTTGGGAGGCAAAACATCAAGCCCCTATCTTTCTCCGTGTTCAATGAATAGTATTTGTTCTAAAAATACGCTTTGAGTGGTAGCAATCATGGAAGACTAAATGATAGTTGAGTATGTGAAGTTTGCTGAATCAAAGCTCTGACATAGACTCTTCCTTAAAATAAGATGAATTGCAATTTTTGATGACGGAGAACATAGTTTGTTAGTTTTGAAGAAAGCTTATGATCTATGCTTTAACATGTGAATAGTTTGTTACTTGATCATGCAAAGTTTTATGAGTTGAGCTACTGTTATGACATATAATGATGCTAGAAAAGGTGATTGAAATTATCACTGATCAAACTTATGCACCTGCTAGCATTCACACTTCATAAATTATTTATTTTATCATTTACCTACTCGAGGACGAGCAGGAATTATGCTTGGGGATGCTGATACGTCTCCAACGTATCTATAATTTATGAAGTATTCATGCTATTATATTATCCATCTTGGATGTTTTATGGGCTTTACTATGCACTTTTATATTTTTTTGGGACTAACCTATTGACCCAGAGCCTAGTGTCAGTTCCTGTTTTTTTCCTTGTTTCAGTGTTTCGAAGAAAAGGAATATCAAACGGAGTCGAAACGGAATGAAACCTTCTGGAGAAGTTATTTTTGGAAGGAAAGCTACCCGATAGACTTGGAGTGCACGTCGGGAAAGAAATGAGGGAGCCACGAGGTAGGGGGGCGTGCCCTCCACCCTCGTGAGCCCCTCGTGGCTCCCCTGACGTATTTCTTCCGCCTATATATATCCATATACCCTAAAAACTTCGGGGAACAGAATAGATCGGGAGTTTCGCCGCCGAAGCCTCTGAGCCACCAAAACCAATCGGGACCCTGTTCGGCACCTGCCGGAGGGGGATCCTCACCGTGGCCATCTTCATCATCCCGCGCTCTCCATGACGAGGAGGGAGTAGTTCACCCTCGGGGCTGAGGGTATGTACCAGTAGCTATGTGTTTGATCTCTCTCTCTCTCTCTCTCTTGTGTTCTTGATTTGGCACGATCTTGATGTATCGCGAGCTTTGCTATTATAGTGGGATCTTATGTTGCTTCTCCCCCTCTACTCTATTGTAATGGATTGAGTTTTCCCTTTGAAGTAATCTTATCGGATTGAGTCTTTAATGATTTGAGAACACTTGATGTATGCCTTGCCGTGCGTATCTGTGGTGACAATGGGATATCACGTGATTCACTTGATGTATGTTTTGGTGATCAACTTGTGGGTTCCGCCCATGAACCTATGCATAGGGGTTGGCACACGTTTTCATCTTGATTCTCCGGTAGAAACTTTGGGGCACTCTTTGAGGTTCTTTGTGTTGGTTGAATAGATGAATCTGAGATTGTGTGATGCATGTCGTATAATCATACCCACGGATACTTGAGGTGACATTGGAGTATATAGGTGACATTAGGATTTTGGTTGATTTGTGTCTTAAGGTGTTATTCTAGTACGAACTCTAGGGCCGTTTGTGACACTTATAGGAATAGCCCAACGGATTGATTTGAAAGAATAACTTTGAGGTGGTTTCGTACCCTACCATAATCTCTTCGTTTGTTCTCCGCTATTAGTGACTTTGGAGTGACTCTTTGTTGCATGTTTAGGGATAGTTATATGATCCAATTGTGTTATTATTGTTGAGAGAACTTGCACTAGTGAAAGTATGAACCCTAGGCCTTGTTTCAACGCACTGCAATACTGTTTGTGCTCACTTTTATCATTAGTTACCTTGCTGTTTATATATTTCCAGATTACAAAAACCTATATCTACCATCCATATTGCACTTGTATCACCATCTCTTCGCCGAACTAGTGCACCTATACAATTTACCATTGTATTGGGTGTGTTGGGGACACAAGAGACTCTTTATTATTTGGTTGCAGGGTTGCTTGAGAGAGACCATCTTCATCCTACACCTCCCACAAATTGATAAACCTTAGGTCATCCACTTGAGGGAAATTTGCTACTGTCCTACAAACCTCTGCATTTGGAGGCCCAACAACGCCTACAAGAAGAAGGTTGTGTAGTAGACATCACCGGGCTTCGCTGTGATGCTCTGGAGTGGGGGATGGGGATGGGGATCTATGGGAAAGGGGGCATTTGGCAGGCATCATCTAAGAAACTCAGGGCAGCTAGGGTATGGAGATCGGTGGGTAAGCTGCACGGGCAAACCGGCAGATGTTGACAATGGAGGGCTTGCGACGGCGACGACCTTGCTAGGGTTTCGATCGAGGGAGGGGTTGTGGTGGGGTGTGTGTGTGTGTGTGTGTGTGTGTGTGTGTGTGTGTGTGTGCGTGAGGTGTTTTTGGGGCGTGTGTGTGTGTGGAGGGGGGTGTTTGAGGAAATGACGCGGCTACTGAAAATTTTACTACGCGGGAGTAAAATGCCGGGGCTATTGAAATTTGGATGATGAATCGCACACGGTCCTGAAATAACAACCCTGTGTTATCAAACAGAAAAACCCTCGAGCCAGGCATATATTTTCGTGGGATGTAGGCGGGAGCGAGAACAGCAAACATCACACACGATCGACACATAATAACCGCGTGTTATCAAACAGAAAAACCCTGCAGATGGGTAGATATTTTTGAGATTGCGAGGGAAGCCTCGTGGAGCCCAATGTACTGTGCTGATGTGAGTGAGTACAGGGCCACCGGCGTGGCACACGGGTAGTGTGAGTGAACCGTGTCTGTTGCGTCATCTGACTTGTCTAATGTTTATAAATTTGGCGAAAACAACGCGGGAAAGGGTCAAAACACGAACACACTTGCATGTGGACCAAAAATATGTATGAAAATGGTGGTTTGATGTTCAAATACCAAATGCACAACTTCGATGTGGCACCTGTCTCACAAAACGCACGGTATTGCCTGCCCCCCTCATGTCGGTAGGAGGGGAATCCTAGCTATGAACGCATGCCCCCAAATAGATAGGTCTAACATATCACCCTACCGTAATAGTAAACCTATGGGAGTCCATCATGGTCAAACTACGCCCCTTTCGTTTCCAGTGAAAGGTGGACCATGTGCGGGCCCAGAAATGTGTGCTTCTGGCGCGAGATGGGGTGAGACCACATACGAACCACATGCAGGTAGCTCAACTATATGTATGAAAAAGGTAGTGTGATATTTAAATACCCAATTCACAACTTTGATGTGGCACATGTCTCGCAAATTAACCGGACATCCCCAACCCCACGGAGGATCACCTATGAAAGTGCGAAGTAGCAGTCCCCCTGTCAAACACACACACACACACATACACACACACACACGCACACTTTCAGTCGGTGGGAGAGGGCATCTCACCAAGATGTATCGTAAAACGGACCAAGAAGAATCCACCTTGGCCCTACAATCTCCCTCTTGTTTTGGTCAATGTGATGGATGTCCACGCGACCCCAGAGATGGGCTACCTCGCCAATAATCATGCAACCACTGCCTGCATGTGGCCCAAACATATGCATGGATCAGTGTTGATGTTTGAATACCCAATGGAACAAAACTTTGATGTGGCACCATGCTTTGGACCGAGAAATCCCCACACGGAGCGAGGGTTAGTTAACGACGCGTTGTATATATGTATGTCACACCACACTTCGAGCCATGATGGGGATTCATGCATGCATGTGTACGTATACGCTCAAACTTATGTCTGGAATCTCACCATGACCTACTACGATAACACGAACCAAAGAAGAAGAATCCACCATGGTAATATATATATCTCGTTGTCGGTCAAAGTGATCATGGATCTCCACGTAGGCCCATGAATATATAGGCTTGTCGCCGATAACCACGTGAGGGAGAGTACCGTTCGAAGACAACCACTGCATGCATATGTATGTATGGAGGTGATGCGTGCATGTTTGAATACCATGCACAACTTTGATGTGGCGCGTTGCGTCGAAAATCGTAAAGTCCCCACACAGAGCGAGACCGGATCATGATGTGTCGTGGTGTGCTGCCCCTCCCCCCGCTGCCCACTTTGACTTGGTGGGAGGGATTCATGCATAGACATGCATGTGCTCAAACTATATCATGTCATCCCAGAGCATGACCTATATATATATACCGTAATATATAAACCAAAAAATAATCCCTCCAAAGTCAAATTAACCTCTCGTCGATGTCGACCAAAGTAGTGATGGACCAAGCGGGCCCACGATGGAAAGCATCGATATCGCGATAACTCAGCGTGAGTGGGTGCCGGAGGACAACCGCCATCGCTTTGCATGTGGGCCAAACATATGTTTGGAGGTGTGTGTGTGGTTGTGATGTTTGAATACCCAAAATGCACAACTTTGATGTGGCACATGCCTTGAAAACCGTAAAGTCCCCACACAGAGTGAGCTAGGTTCATGAAGCGTAGTATATATGCTTGTCCCCTCCCCCCTCTTCGACGCATACTATATGCTCCTACCATAATACAAACCAAAAAGAACCCTCCTTGGTGGTGAAACTAGTTAACCTCTTCTGATGTAGGTCAAAGTGATGGATGCATGGACGACGACCTCGCCGGACCATATATGGAAGCGTCACACGTGATTGTCCTAGGATAACCACTGCTTGCATGCATGTGGCCCAAAGGGATGTTATGTGATGTCTGAATAGCTAGCCAATGCACAACTTTGATGTGGCACGTGCCTCGGAAACTGAAAAGTCCCCACACTGAGTGAGGTGTGTTCATGGACGCGTATGTAGAATGTAGTATGTAGTGCGTGCGTGCGTGCGTGTGTGTGTGTGTGTATACATAACACTATTCTGATCACGAGATCAGAATATTATTCTGATCACAATGTGAACTTCCTGAGTTACACGCATGAACTTCCCTCTGTAGGAACCCGACCTTCGGGCTATCTTCTCAACCGTGTCTCCCCACGCGAATTCTTTTGGTCAGTCATGTTCTATGTGATGTAAGTGTAATCTAAAAACAGTTTTTAGCAACTAAATGCCCGTTTTAAATAGGAATCTCGCTCATTGGCGGATTTGCTCTCGGGTCGTGATGAAACAAGCCTATGTTGCAATTTTACTGCCTGAGTTGTTCGACCTGAACTTCCCCTGTGCTAGGTTGAACTTCAGCCAACATTGCCCAAATGGGGCTTGCGATATACCATTGGAAAGCTATGGACACCAGTATCATGACCCAAGCTAAATTTTTGGCAAAATGTAAGCGGTTTAAGAGTAGTTCTAAAAATCATTTTTTCTTCATACAAAAATGTGAATCGTATTTTCGATCGTATTTCTAAACCGTTTATCGGAATGAGGCAAATAATATGGCGTTGGAAAGCTGCTTATTCAACTTGTCGAAAGTTTTCTCTAATTCCCTATGGTTAAAGAGGAATTTGGAAAATCGTAAAATTTTACAAACCAAACAGCCGACTTCGTATTTTTGATGTTATTATTAAATGGCTATTCCAATTGAGGCAAATGATATGGCGTTGAAAAGCTTATGAAAATACGCTACTTTTTCATGTTTAAAGTTTTTCCTAATTCTGAACGATTTAAAAATAATTTAGAAAACGGTCCAAGTTGCATCGAGTTTGTATTTTTGAGCTAATTTTTTAACCATAAGTTCAAATGCAACAAACGATATGGCGTTGGAAAGCTTGAGTAAATGCGAAATGTTTTGGTATATATTATTTCTCCCAATTCCTTACTATTTTAAGTCAATTTTGAAAATGGCTAAAAAGGTATTTTCGCTGTAATTTCTACAAACTTTACCGGAATGGGGCAAATAATATATCGTTGAAAAGCTAAGGAAAATATGAAACTTTTTCGTGTTGATGGTTTTCTCTGATTCCTAGCCGTTTTCAAGTAATTTCAAAAACGGCGGGATCATTCGTTCTGCCTTTATTGCGAAACAGATTCTTCGAAAATGCACCGCGTGAAGAACTTGAACTTCTCGGCATGCCTACCTGAACTTCACTCTGTTTTTCACGTGCTTTTTTGCCCGTAGATCTCCATCCACTCATCGGAATTGAGCAAGTGATATACTGGTGGAAAGCTGCTATAAACATGCAACTCCCGTGTTGACCGTTTTTTCATACTCGCGACGATTTTAAAAGTTTTTCATCTGAAATTCATCCAGTGTAGTAGTTGAACTTCCTGCCGTTTTCTGTTGAACTTCTGTGATGTATTTTATTTTTTAATTTTCTCATCCATCGTCAGTGTTACACAAATGATATTCCTTTTGTACAAATCTCTCTCACAATAAATTTTTTAACTTTCTCCGACGAAGTGCTTGAACTTATAACAACAAAACTTTTAGCCTTTGCTTTTTTATTCCTTTTTAATACAAAATGCACACCGTGTAGTACATGAACTTCTGGCAGTTATCAACCTGAACCTCTCTCGGTTACGTGAAATTATTTGAGTTTTTTTATGAATTTTTAATCTGATTTTTCTTAATCCTTTTTTTATGAATTTTGAAGCGCTCTATTTTTAATAGTTGAACTTCTTATTATTTTATTTTTGAACTTCTTGTTTCCATTCTTTAATAACGAGGAAAATCTGAGTTTTCTATAATCTTCGAACTTCTCCATCTTTCTAATATGGACTTCCTGGTTTTATTTCTTAATCCTTTTTTATGAAATTTTGAAGCGTTGTATTTTTAAAAGTTGAACTTCTTGTTTTTTTAACTTCTTGTTTCCATTCTTTAATAACAAGGAAAATCTGAGTTTTCTATAATCATCGAACTTCTCCATCTTTTGAATATGGACTTCCTGGTTTTATTTCCTAGCTCTGCATCAACTCACCGGAATTGAGCAACTGATATACTGATGGAAAGCTGCTGTAAACACGCAACTTTCCTATGTTGATCATTTTTTCATACTCGCGAGAATTTTAAAAGTTTTTCATCTGAAATTCATTCAGCGTAGTAGTTGAACTTCCTGCTGTTTTCACGTTCAACTTCTGTGACATATTTTTGTTTGTAATTTTCTCATCCATTCGTGAGTGTTACACAAATGATATTCCTTTTGTACAAACCTCTCTCACAATTTTTTTTAACTTTTTCCGACCGAGGACTTGAACTTACATAAATGATATTCCTGTCATTTTGAAGTAAATTAGAAAATGGCGAGATCATGATTTATGCCTTCATCGCTGATGAAACGCATCAAGCGTGAAGTAGTTGAACTTCTCGCATGTCTGCTTGAACCTCACTGCTTTTTGATGTGTTTTTTTTTTGCATCACGTAAAGTAGTTGAATTTCTGGGGCATGTCTGTTTGAAATTCACTCTGTTAGACTATTGTATTTTTCTTATATGAAATACACACCATGTAGTATGTGAACTTCTGGTTGTTATCACTTTGAACTTCTCTCTGGTTTGAGAGAATTATTTTAAAACACAAAAAACAACATATTTTTTAATTTATTTTGGACATCTAAATACACGGTGAACCTGTATCACAAGATTTTTTTGAACTTTTACTCATCGAGCACTTGAACTTCTAGCAACTTTTTTTTCGATCATGAGTTGTTTTTAAAAGTGCAAAAAATGGCGTTGAACTTCTCTATTATTTCAATATGAACTTCACCTTTTTATATTTTGAGTAAAGAATTGTACTCGATTTTTATACAGAAAAAACCAAACATGGAAATACAAGGTGAACCTCTTTCGCAAGAATTTTTGAACTTCTCCGGACAGAGCACTTGAACTTCTTGCAACAAATTTGAGTTTTTATATACTTCGAACTTCTCTGTGTACGTGAACCTCCTTTACAAGAATATTTGAACTTCCTGGGCCCACCACATAAACTTCTAGCTAAATGTCTTTTAGACCTTGTCTTTTTATTCTTTTTTTCAGATATGAAAACTTTCCATGTAGTAGTTGAACAACTAGTAGTTTTCACTTTGAACTTCTGTGTTATTTTTATTCGAACTTCACAATTTTTTCAGTAAAGATTTGTTTTTGATTTTTCAAGCAAACATCGGATTTCAATGCTTTTTCAATTTGAGCTTCATGGTTGATTTTTAAATTACAACAGATATATGAGTTTTTATTTGTTCCCATATTTTTAAACTTTTTTAAATAACCATCGAACCACATTGTTGCTTTAGCTTGAACTTCTAGTTTTAAGAAAAAGGGGGAAAATCTTTTTAAACTTTTTATTTGTTCCTTTACCTTAATTTGAACTTCTCCATTTTATTCTTTAGTAACTAGAAAAATCTGAGTTTTATGTATACTTGGACTTCTATGATATTTTAATTTGAAATTTTAGTCTTTTTTAGAAAAAATATGTTTTAAATAAGCACCAAACATTTAAATAAAATTGAACTTCATACGCTTATTTTTCCTATAAATGTAAATAAGTTGAGTTTTCCGTATACATCGAACTACTCCTTTTTTTAATTTTAACTTCTTCATATTTTCTATTTATTAACAAGGAAAATCTGAGGTTTTTGATAAATATCGAACTTCTCTATTTTTGTAATTTGGACTTCTTGGTTTATTTTTTAGTAACGAAAAAAATCCTAGTTTTGTAAGAAATATTGAACCGGTCTGTTATTTAAATTTGAACTTGTAGAGTTTTTTTTATTTAGAAACGGCAAAATCTTCTTTTATGAATTTTGAACTGTTCTATTTCTTCCTTGAACTTCTTACTTTTAATTATTTAGTCAGTTGTTTTAAAATTTGAACTACTCTTTTATTTTAATTTGAACTTCTTGTTTTTTTATTTTGAACTTCTGCGTTTTTACTTTAGAAATGGGGAAATATCAAACCGCTTTTTTATTTTTTTATTTGATCTTCTATGGTTGTAGAAACGAGCAAGCACATTTTTTATATAAACTTTTATCTGCTCCATTTTTTTATTTGAAGTCCTTGGTTTTAATTTTTATTGTCGGTTAAATCTGAGTTTTCAGTAAACATTGAGCTGCTCTATTATTTTAATTTAAACTTCTAGGGTGTCTGTTTTTGAAACAAGAGAAACCCATTTTAGAATTACTCTTTTTTTAACTATATGTGTTATTTCAATTTGACCTTCTGTGGGATATTTTGATGGTGTGTTCCTCTTTTATTCGAACGTGTGCAATGAAGCTTTTTAGGTTTGATTTCATTACTTTTTGCTCATCTAAACTTGTGGTCTTGGCACACACCCACACACAAAATACATTATTTCACATGTGAATTTTGCATACAAACATTTATTTTTTGAACTTTAGTTTTTTGTATGTATGAACTTCTGATTTATTCAAAAAATAAAGGAAAAGCATACCCATAGCACGAGCACACCAAACGCACGCACACACGACTGTCTTATAAAAGAAATGGGTAGTGACATACTAAAGGCTTGCCAAGTTTTTCTAAATTGGTTCCATTTTATCTCAAAATGAGGTTCATTGGTGATTTTCCTTCTCTATTAGTAGTAGAAGGACTTCACACATTCACCAAATATGCTAGTTACTAGAGAAAAAACCAAATCCCTCGAATCCACGTACACACACGCTTGGAGTAGATTAATCATTTTGTTTTAAGGTGGGGTAGACACTAATTGCAATAAACACTCTCGAACCAGTGAAACATGTGAAGTATAGTTTCTATATGTCTTCAATGGCACTTCAGACCAATCATTCAGACTATTCATCCACATGTCACCTACAGTCCAATCAATGGAGACAGTTAAGTTCACTCAACAAAACTGAAGAAGAACAACACCTAAACGCACCTAGGGGTTCAACAATCATGGAAATCGCTCAGGGACCCCAAATCACTGAGTAATAGTCCAAGAAACGGGCCAGAATCGACCAAAGCTATAAGTGTTGATGACCGACACGTAAACGCAGCCCAGGGTTCGTTAATCGTGGAAATCACTATGGGACCCCAAATCAGTGAGTAATAGTCCATGAAATGGGCCAGAATCGGCCAAAACTACAATTGTTGACGACCGACACGTAAACGCAGCCCAGGGTCGTTAATCGTGGAAATCACTCTGGGACCCCAAAACAGTGAGTAATAGTCCATGAAACGGGCCAGAATCGGCCAAAACTACAACTGTTGATGACCGACACGTAAACGCAGCCTGTGGTTCGTTAATCGTGGAAATCACTCGGGACCCCAAATCGGTGAGTAATAGTCCATGAACGGGCCGAATCGGCAAAACTACAAGTGTTGATGACCGACACGTAAACGCAGCCCAGGGTTCGTTAATTGTGGAAATCACCGGGACCCCAAATCACCGAGTAATAGTCCAAGAAACGGGCCGAATCGACCAAAGCTATAAGTGTTGATGACCGACACGTAAACGCAGCCTCGTGGTTCGTTAATCGTGGAAATCACTCGGGACCCCAAATCGGTGAGTAATAGTCCATGAAACGGGCGAAATCGCCAAAACTACAATTGTTGACGACCGACACGTAAACGCAGCCTGTGGTCGTTAATCGTGGAAATCACTCGGGACCCCAAAACAAAGAGTAATAGTCCATGAACGGGCCGAATCGCCAAAACTACAATCGTTGATGACCGACACGTAAACGCAGCCCGTGGTTCGTTAATCGTGGAAATCACTCGGGACCCCAAATCAGTGAGTAATAGTCCATGAACGGGCCGAATCGGCAAAACTACAAGTGTTGATGACCGACACGTAAACGCAGCCTCGTGGTTCGTTAATCGTGGAAATCACCGGGAGCCCAAATCGGTGAGTAATAGTCCATGAACGGGCCGAATCGCCAAAACTACAAGTGTTGATGACCGACACGTAAACGCAGCCCAAGGTTCGTTAATCGTGGAAATCACTCGAGCCCAAATCGCGAGTAATAGTCCATGAACGGGCCAGAATCGCCAAAACTACAATTGTTGATGACCGACACGTAAACGCATCCCGTGGTCGTTAATCGTGGAAATCACCGGGACCCCAAAACAGTGAGTAATAGTCCATGAAACGGGCCGAATCGCCAAATCATGCGAGTGTTGATGACCGACACGTAAACGCATCCCAGGGTCGTTAATCGTGGAAATCACTCTGGGACCCCAAATCACGCCTTCTCCTGTTCAGGAGCGATCGCTCTGTGGAGTCACACCGCGACCTGTAACACGCTCATGGCCGTGAGCCATAAGGTGGTTTTAGTCTGCCAACGCTAAAGTACGCCCCGTAAACGGTGACGGTTTCAAAGGCAAAGAAGAAACCAGAATTCAAAAACTCCTACACAAATTAGGTTTTGGATTGATAAGAAAATAGGCAGTTTTCCGATTAAATTAATCCATGAATAAATCATGAGCATGACATGAACAACATTGATAACATACTGATTACGATCTAACAAAGCATGTACTACGATATAGTAGAAACATCTACGCATATCGCTAGTACTGCTACAACGAAAAAGAAACACGAGAGGATAAGCGATGTATACCCTCCAATCGGCCATGCGGTGGTGGTGGCGGTGACAGCAGCCGCGCATCCTCGGCGACCTTCTTGTCGGCCTCGCCTTCTCAGCGGCGGCACGGTCGGCGCCGGTCGACATGATGATGATGAAGGTGGTGCGGACGAGATGAACGAAGCGAGCAATCGCGTAGTCGCTACCAAAAACCCCATCGCCTCTCCCGTCTGCAGTGATCCGGAGAGGCGTGGTTTCGAGGCCTGCTCTCCGCCAACCGTGTCGCGTGAACGGATTTTAGCGCCGCGGCAGCAGCAGAGGAACAATGCGGGCGTGAGGCGGAGATGCGTTCTGTTTTCGTGGCGGCTAGGGTTGGCAGCGCCCCACATATATAGGCGCGGCCGCGCGTGGAGAGACGTGGGCTGAACCCACGTCCAAGTCGGTAGCCCATGATCCGACGTCTCAGATCGTGGCCCCACCTGTCAAAGACTCTCCGTTCCTGACCGGCAAAAAGAAGTGCATAGGAGTGAGCTCGGCTCGGCTCAATCCCGCAACCCGCGGCGCGTCGTGACGAGGCGTGGCGTGGCGTGGCGAGGCGAGCGGAGGAGGAGGAGTGCGCGAGGGCCTCATCTCTTCTCAAGCTCCAATAGCATGAGGGAGAGAGTCCCTTATAAACCACTCCAACTCTCCTTCCACTTCCAAGGTGGGACTAAACTTCCCACCACCTTGTCATGCCACCTACATGGGCCCTTAGAGATTAAATCTGAAATTGTCATTGTTGGGGAACGTAGTAATTTCAAAAAATTTCCTACGATCACGCAAGACCATGGTGATGGCATAGCAACGAGAGGGAGAGGTCCGCCCACGCACTGTGAGACCGAAAGCGAAGCGTTAAAACAACGCGGTTGATGTAGTCGTGCGTCTCCACGATCCGACCGATCCAAGCACCGAACGTGACGGCACCTCCGAGTTCTCGCACACGCTCAGCTCGATGACGATCCCGGACTCGATCCAGCAAAGTATCGGGATGAGTTCCACAAGACGACGGCGTGGGACGGTGTTGATGCTCCACCGACGCAGGGCTTCGCTTAAGCTCCGCGACGATATGACTTCTCCGGCGCAGGGCTTCTCCTAAGCTCCGCGACAATATGACCAAGTGGAATATGGTGGAAGGGGCACCGCACACGGCTAAGGAACGATCCGTAGATCAACTTGTGTGTCATGGGGTGCCCCTGCCCCGTATATAAAGGAGCAGGGGGGGCGGCCGCCCTTGAAAGGCGCTGGAGGAGTCCTACTCCCACCGGAGTAGGACTCCCCTTTCCTAGTTGGACTAGGACTTGGGGAAGGGGAAGAGGGAAGGGTGCGGCCCTCCCCTAGTCCAATTCGGACTAGGCCATGGGCGCGCGCCTGCCCTAGGCAGCCCTCTCTCTTTCCCGCAGGCCCAATAAGGCCCAATACTTCTCCCGGCGAATTCCGTAACTCTCCCAGATCGAAAAATACCAATCATTCGAACCTTTCCGAACTCGAATATAGTCGTCCAATATATCGATCTTTACGCCTCGACCATTTCGAGACTCCTCGTCATGTCCCTGATCTCATCCGGGACTCCGAACTCCTTCGTACATCAAAACTCATAAACTCATAATATAACCGCCATCGAAACCTTAAGCGTGCGGACCCTACGGGTTCGAGAACTATGTAGACATGACCTAGAACCATTCTCGGTCAATAACCAATAGCGGAACCTGGATGCCCATATTGGTTCCTACATATTCTACGAAGATCTTTATCGGTCAAACTGCATAACTACATACGTTGTTCCTTTGTCATCGGTATGTTACTTACCCGAGATTCGATCGTCGGTATCCAATACCTAGTTCAATCTCGCTATCGTAAGTCTCTTTACTCGCTCCGTAATACATCATCTCACAACTAACTCATTAGTTGCAATGCTTGCAAGGCTTATGTGATGTGTATTACCGAGAAGGCCTAGAGATACCTCTCCGACAATCGGAGTGACAAAACCTAATCTCAAATACGCCAACCCAACAAGTACCTTTGGAGACACCTGTAGTACTCCTTTATAATCACCCAGCATCGCCAGACGCTTGGTAGTACCAAAGTGTTCCTCCGTAAACGGAGTTGCATAATCTCATAGTTATAGGAACATGTATGGGTCATGAAGAAAGCATTAACATACTAAACGATCAAGTGTTAAGCTAACGGAATGGGTCATGTCAATCAGATCATTCAACTAATGATGTGACCTTGTTAATCAAATAACAACTCCTTGTTCATGGTTAGGAAACATAACCATCTTTGATTAACAAGCTAGTCAAGTAGAGGCATACTAGTGACATACTGTTTGTCTATATATTCACACATGTATTATGTTTCCGGTTAATACAATTCTAGCATGAATAATAAACATTTATCATGAAATAAGGAAATAAATAATAACTTTATTATTGCCTCTAGGGCATATTTCCTTCAGCCTCCCACTTGCACTAGAGTCAATAATCTAGTTCACATCATCATGTGATTCAACACTAATATTCACATCTGTATGTGATTAACACCCATAGTTCACATCGTCATGTGACCAACACCCAAAGGGTTTACTAGAGTCAGTAATCTAGTTCACATCGCTATGTGATTAACACCCAAAGAATACTAAGGTGTGATCATGTTTTTGCTTGTGAGATAATTTTAGTCAACGGGTCTGTCACATTCAGAGCCGTAAGTATTTTGCAAATTTCTATGTCTACAATGCTCGCACGGAGCTACTCTAGCTAATTGCTCCCACTTTCAATATGTATCCAGATTGAGACTCGAGTCATCTAGATCAGTGTTAAAACTTGTATCGACGTAACCCTTTACGACTTAACCTTCTTTCACTTCCATAATCGAGAAACATATCCTTATTCCACTAAGGATAATTTTGACCGCTGTCCATTGATCTACTCCTAGATCACTATTGCACTCCTTGCCAAACTTAGTGGTAGGGTATGCAATAGATCCGTACACAAGATGACATACTTTATAGAACCTATGGCTGATGCATAGGGAATGACTTTCATTCTCTTTCTATCTTCTGCCGTGGTCGGGTTTTGAGTCTTACTCAATCTCACACCTTGTAACACGTGCAAGAACTCTTTCTTTGACTGTTCCATTTTGAACTACTTCAAAATCTTGTCAAGGTATGTATTCATTGAAAACTTATCAAGCCGCCTTGATCTATCTCTATAGATCTTGATGCTCAATATGTGAGCAGCTTCACCGAGGTCTTTCTTTGAAAACTCCTTTGAAACACTCCTTTATGCTTTGCGAATAATTCTACATTATTTCCGATCTACAATATGTCATTCACATATACTTATCGTAAATGTCAGTAGTGCTCCCACTCACTTTCTTGTAAATACAGGCTTCACCGCAAGTCCAGATAAAACTATATGCTTTGATCACACTATCAAAGCGCTTATTCCAACTCCGAGATGCTTGCACCAGTCCATAGATGGATCACCGGAGCTTGCACATTTTGTTAGCTCCTTTAGGATTGACAAAACCTTCTGGTTGCATCATATACAACTCTTCTTTAATAAATCCATTAAAGAATGTAGTTTTGACATCCATTTGCCGATTTCATAAAATGTGGCGATTGCTAACATGATTCGGACAGACATAAGCATCGCTACAGCTTGAGTAAATCTCATTGTAGTCAACACCTTGAACTTGTCGAAAACCTTTCTGCGACAAGTCGAGCTTTGTAGATAGTAATACTACTATCAAGATCTGCCTTCCTCTTGAAGATCCATTTATATAATATGGCTTGCCGATCATCGGCAACTCCATCAAAGTCCACACTTTGTTCTCATATATGGATCCCATCTCAGATTTCATGGTCTCAAACCATTTCATGAATCTGGGCTCATCATCGCTTCCTCATAGTTCGTAGGTTCATCATGGTCTAGTAACATGACTTCTAGAATAGGATTACCGTACCACTCGTGCGGATCTTACTCGAAGACCTACGAGGTTTGGTAGCAACTTGATCTGAAGTTTCATGATCATCATCATTAACTTCCTCACTAATTGGTGTAGGAATCACTGGAACTGATTCCTGTGATGAACTACTTTCCAATAAGGGAGAAGGTACAATTACCTCATCAAGTTCTACTTTCCTCCCACTCACTTCTTTCGAGAGAAACTTCTTCTCTAGAAAGGATCCATCTAGCAACGAATAACTTGCCTTCGGATCTGTGATAGAAGGTGTACCCAATAGTTACCTTTGGGTATTCTATGAAGACGCATTCTCCGATTTGGGTTCGAGCTTATCGTGAAAACTTTTTCACATAAGCATCACAACTCCAAACTTTAAGAAACGACAGCTTAGGTTTACTGCTAAACCATAGTTCATACGGTGTCATCTCAACGGATTTAGATGGTGCCCTATTAAACGTGAATGCAGCTGTCTCTAATGCATAACCCCAAAACGATAGTGGTAAATCGGTAAGATACATCATAGATCGCACCATATCCAATAAAGTGCGGTTACGACGTTCGGACACACCATTATGCTGTGGTGTTCCATTGTGGCATGAGTAGTGAAACTATTCCACATTGTTTCAAATGTAAACCAAACTCGTAACTCAAATATTCTCCTCCACGATCAGATCGCAGAAATTTTATTTTCTTGTTACGATGATTTTCCACTTCACTCAAATTCTTTGAACTTTTCAAATGTTTCAGATTTGTGTTTCATTAAGTAGATATACCCATATCTGCTCAAGTCATCTGTGAAGGTGAGAAAATAACGATATCCGCCAAGGCGCCTCAACATTCATTGGACCACAAACATCGGTATGTATGATTTCCAACAAATCAGTTGCATCGCTCCATAGTTCCGAGAACGGCGTTTTGTCATCTTGCCCATGAGGCACGGTTCGCAAGTACCAAGTGATTCATAATCAAGTGATTCCGTAAGCCCATCAAGATGGAGTTTCTTCATGCGTTTTACATCGATATGACCTAAACGGCAAAGGCCACAAATAAGTTGCACTATCATTATTAACTCTGCATCTTTTGGCTTCAATATTATGAATATGTGTATCACTACCGTCGAGATTCAACAAGAATAGACCACTCTTCAAGGGTGCATGACCATAAAAGATATTATTCATATAAATAGAACAACCATTATTCTCTCGATTTAAATGAATAACCGCCTCGCAATAAACAAGATCCAGATATAATGTTCATGCTCAACGCGGCACCAAATAACAATTATTTAGGTCTAAAACTAATCCCGAAGGTAGATGTAGAGGTAGCGTGCCGATCGCGATCACATCGACTTTGGAACCATTTCCAACGCCAAGATCGTCACCTCGCCCTTAGCCAATCTTCGCTAATCCGTAGTTCCTGTTTCGAGTTGCAAATATTAGCAATGTAACCAGTATCAAATACCTGTGTACTATCATGCGGTATTAGTAAGGTACACATCAATAACATGTATATCATATATACCTTTGTTCACCTTGCCATCCTTTTATCCGCCAAATACTTGGGGCAGTTCCGCTTCAAAGGTCCACCGCTTGCAAGAAAACACTCGCTTTCGTGCTTAGGTCCAGACTTTGGTTTCTTCTCTTGATCAGCAACTTTCTTGCTGTTCTTTTGAAGTTACCCTTCTTCTTCCCTTTGCCCTTTTCTTGAAACTAGTGGTCTTGCTGACCATCAACACTTGATGCTCTTTCTGATTTCTACTTCCGCTGCTTTCAAAGATCGCCAAGAGCTCAGAATTGTCTTAGTCATCCCTTGCATATTATAGTTCATCACGAAGCTCTTGTAGCTTGGTGGCGTGATTGGAGAATTTCATCAATGACACTATCATCCGGAAGATTAACTCCCAGCTGAATTAAGTGATTGTTATACCCGACATTTTGAGTATGTGCTCACCGATGTAACTATTCTCCTCCATCTTGCAGCTATAGAACTTATTGGAGACTTCATATCTCTCAATCCGGCATTTGCTTGAAATATTAACTTCAACTCCTGGAACATCTCATATGCTCCATGACGCTCAAAACGCCGTTGAAGACCCGGTTCTAAGCCGTAGCATGGCACACTGAACTATTGAGTAGTCATCACTCGCTTTGCGACGCTCACAACTTCTCGCTCAAGATCCGCAGCAGGTTCGCTACCCAGCGGTGCTTCCAGGCGTTAATTTTTCGGCAGCAATGAGGATAATCCTCAAGTTACGGACCCAATCCGTAATTGCTACCATCATCTTTCAACTTTGCTTTCTCAAGGAACGCATTAAAATTCAACGGAACAACAAAGACGAGCCATCTATCTACATCAAACATAGACAAGCAAAATACTATCGTGTACTAAGTTCATGATAAATTTAAGTTTGATTAATCATATTAAAACCTCCCACTTAGACGACATCTCTAGTCATCTAAGTGATCACGTGATCCAAATCAACTAAACCATGTCCGATCATCACGTGAGATGGAGTAGTTTCAATGGTGAACATCACTATGTTGATCATATCTACTATATGATTCACGCCGACCTTTCGGTCTCGTGTTCCGAGGCCATATCTGTTATATGCTAGGCTCGCAAGTTTAACTCGAGTATTCGCGTGTGCAACTGTTTTGCACCCGCTGTATTTGAACGTAGAGCCTATCACACCCGATCATCACGTGGTTTCTCAAAGACGAAGAACTTTCGCAACGGTGCATACTCGTGGAGAACACTTCTTGATAATTTTAGTGAGAGATCATCTTATAATGCTACCGCCAATCAAAGCAAGATAAGATGCATAAAGGATAAACATCACATGCAATCAATATAAGTGATATGATATGGTCATCATCATCTTGTGCTTGTGATTCCATCGCCAAGCAACCGCCATGATCACCATCGCCACCGGCGCGACACCTTGATCTCCATCGTAGCATCGTTGTCGCCTCGCCAACTATTGCTTCTACGACTATCGCTACTCCTTAGTGATAAAGTAAAGCAATTACATGGCGCTTGCATTTCATACAATAAAGCGACAACCATATGGCTCCTGCCATTGCCGATAACTCGTTACAAAACATGATCATCTCATACAATAAAATATAGCATCACGCCTTGACCATATCACATCACATCATGCCCTGCAAGAACAAGTTAGACGCCCTCTACTTTGTTGTTGCAAGTTTTACGTGGCTGCTACGGGATGAGCAAGAACCGTTTACCTACGCATCAAAACCACAACGATATTTCGTCAAATAGACTCCGCTTTAACCTTCTCAAGGATCGGGCGAGCCACACTCGATTCAACTAAAGTGAGAGAGACAGACACCGCCGGTCACCTTTAAGCAACGAGTGCTCGGAGCGGTGAAACCAGTCTCGCGTAAGCGCACGCGTAATGTCGGTCCGGCCGCTTCATCTCACAATACCGCTGAACCAAAGTATGACATGCTGGTAGGCAGTATGACTTGTATCGCCCACAACTCACTTGTGTTCTACTCGTGCACATGACATCAACGCATAAAACCAGGCTCGATGCCATCGTTGGGGAACGAGTAATTTCAAAAATTTCCTACGATCACGCAAGACCATGGTGATGGCATAGCAACGAGAGGGAGAGTGTCCGCCCACGCACTCGTGAGACCGAAAGCGGAAGCGCTAAAACAACGCGGTTGATGTAGTCGACGCCTCCACGATCCGACCGATCCAAGCACCGAACGACGGCACCTCCGAAGTTCTGCACACGCTCAGCTCGATGACGATCCCTGACCGATCCAGCAAAGTATCGGGACGAGTTCCACAAGACGACGAAGGCAGGACGGTGTTGATGCTCCACTAACGCAGGGCTTCGCCTAAGCTCCGCGACGATATGACTTCTCCGCGCAGGGCTTCTCCTAAGCTCCGCGACAATATGACCAAGTGGAATATGGTGGAAGGGGCACCGACACGGCTAAGGAACGATCCGTAGATCAACTTGTGTGTCATGGGGTGCCCCCTGCCCTCAGTATATAAAGGAGCAAGGGGGTGCGGCCGCCCTTGAAAGGCGCTGCCGAGGAGTCCTACTCCCACCGAGTAGGACTCCCCCTCTTCCTAGTTGGACTAGGACTTGGGAAGGGGAAGAGGGAAGGGTGCGGCCTCCCCTAGTCCAATTCGGACTAGGCCATGGGGCGCGCCTGCCCTAGGCAGCCCTCTCTCTTTCCCGCAGGCCCAATAAGGCCCAATACTTCTCCCGGCGAATTCCTGTAACTCTCCCAGATTCAAAAATACCCAATCATTCGAACCTTTCCAACTCCGAATATAGTCGTCCAATATATCGATCTTTACGCCTCGACCATTTCGAGACTCCTCGCCATGTCCCTGATCTCATCCGGGACTCAACTCCTTCGGTACATCAAAACTCATAAACTCATAATATAACCGCACATCGAAACCTTGTTGCAAGGGACCCTACGGGTTCGAGAACTATGTAGACATGACCTAGAACCATTCTCGGTCAATAACCAATAGCGGAACCTGATGCCCATATTGGTTCCTACATATTCTACGAAGATCTTTATCGGTCAAACCGCATAACTACATAATGTTGTTCCCTTTGTCATCGGTATAGTTACTTACCCGAGATTCGATCGTCGGTATCCAATACCTAGTTCAATCTCGCTACGTAAGTCTCTTTACTCGCTCCGTAATACATCATCTCACAACTAACTCATTAGTTGCAATGCTTGCAAGGCTTATGTGATGTGTATTACCGAGAAGGCCTAGAGATACCTCTCCCATAATCGGAGTGACAAAACCTAATCTCAAATACGCCAACCCAACAAGTACCTTTGGAGACACCTGTAGTACTCCTTTATAATCACCCAGCTTACGCCAGACGCTTGGTAGTACCAAAGTGTTCCTCCGTAAACGGAGTTGCATAATCTCATAGTTATAGGAACATGTATGGGTCATGAAGAAAGCATTAACATACTAAACGATCAAGTGTTAAGCTAACGGAATGGGTCATGTCAATCAGATCATTCAACTAATGATGTGACCTTGTTAATCAAATAACAACTCCTTGTTCATGGTTAGGAAACATAACCATCTTTGATTAACAAGCTAGTCAAGTAGAGGCATACTAGTGACATACTGTTTGTCTATATATTCACACATGTATTATGTTTCCGGTTAATACAATTCTAGCATGAATAATAAACATTTATCATGAAATAAGGAAATAAATAATAACTTTATTATTGCCTCTAGGGCATATTTCCTTCAGTCATATGGGCTCTAGGCACATCTCATATTTCAACAATCCCCCACCAGATCTCAGGGGCCCAGCTTGTCCTTTGTTCCAAACACTGTTTTTTTATACCAAAGATCTCAAGGAGACCGATTAAGGTTGAGCTCCACCTAGACCAGTAGTTACACTCCTTCACAACTCAACAATGGACTATGCCTTGAATTGTCGGGCTTACGCCAAGAAGTTTCACCACAAGTCTCACTGACACGAGGCTGCCAAGGCTGACCCCTCGGTGGAGCATATTAGTCACACTCTGGCCTGTTCATGAGCTTGCTAGAGATCACCCCAATCTCATAGACTGTGACCAGCAATGGGCTCATATAGGTGTGTTCCTCCAAAGATCGCTCAGAGGATAGCATCTTGCTTATCCATATAAGCCTTGGAACACATTAAGACAAGAGTCATCCTTCCATACAGCTTCCAAAGTATTGCATCTCCAACGGAGTGGGTTAGTAAAATTACTTTCCTCGCTTCACCACCGGCTTGTTTTCCTGTGTCCTACTTCACGGGATCTCCGATCACATAGGTTGGGTTACTACCATGGCAACTCATGTGGGTCTCATACCCATCTCCCTTGATGTGCTATCTATCACAACACGTGATAGCCCTTTAGTGAAGGGATCTCGCCAGATTCTTAGCCGCTTGATATAATCCAACGCTATCACTCCGGAGTTTCTCAATTTTCCGACAGCTTTCAATCTCATTCTTTTGTGTTTGTTGGACTTCATGTTGTCCTTTGAACTCTTCACCTTGACAATAACTGCTTGATTGTCACAGTTCATAAGGATGGCCGAACCGCTTTTCAACCACCGGCAAGTCCATCAATAGATCTCGGCCATTCGCTTCGCCACCCGATGTGTCTAATGCTGTTAATTCTGCTTCCATTGTCGATCTTGTTAAGATCGCTTGCTTGCAAGACTTCCAGAAACAGCACCACCTCCAAGAGTAAACATATACCCGCCGTGGCCTTCATCTCATCAAGATCGAGATCCAATTCGCATCACTATACCCTTCAAGTACCGACGGTATCCGTATAGTGTAGTCCATAGTTCATAGTACCTTTCAGATAACGATAACTCTCTCAAGAGCACGCCAATGTACATCACCCGGTTTGGAAACAATCGCTCAGTTTGCTAATAGCAAATGCGATGTCAGCCTCGCTATGCCGCTAGATATCGGAGGAACCAACAACTGAGAGTATCTCAATTGATCAATAGCTGTGCCTTTTGACTTTCGAATCAGACACTAGAATCATATGGTGTTTGAGATGGTTTGCAGTCCAATATCCAAAACGACTCAACACCTTCTCAACATAATGGGATTGCGTATGTGATCCCACCTCATCATCTCTCAAAAGCTTGATGTTCAAGATAACATCAGCCACTCCAAGATCCTTCATCTCAAAGTTCGAGACAGAAAGACTTAACCTCCTCGATCAACTTGAGACTAGTCCCAAATATCGTATGTCATCAACATACAAACACAAGATAACTCCTTCGCCCCCACCATAGCGATAGTATACACATTTGTCGGCCTCATTAACAACAAAGCCAACAGATGTCAACGCTTCATTAAACTTGTCATGCCATTGCTTAGGCGCTTGTCTCAGCCATACAAAGATTTCACCAACTTACACACCTTTCCTTCCCGACCATCCATCACAAAGCCATCAGTCTGCTGATATAGATTTCCTCCTTTAGCTCTCCGCTCAGAAAACCGCCTTAACATCCATCCGATGAATGAGAAGACCATGTGAGGCCGCCAACGAGAGTAATACTCGAATAGTGGTCATTCGCCACGGTGAATAAGTGTCAAGAAATCTTCTTCTTCTTTCTCGGCGTAGCCCTTGGCCACAAGCCTAGCCTTGTACTTTTCTATTGTACCGTCAGCCTAAGCTTCTTCTTGAACACCCACTTGCATCCCAATGGTTTGCAACCATAAGGACGCTCAAGAAGCTCCCAAGTCCCGCTAGCCATGATGGAATCCATCTGCCACGGACCGCATCCTTCCAAAGAGTCAGCTGGAGATGCATATGCTTCAAATAGAAGTGGGATTATCCTCCACGAGGTATATGAAGAAATCATCACCAAAGGTCTTTACAGCCCTTTGTCTCTTGCCCCTACCAAGGGATTCCTCATTATCCTCCTCGTGATTTTCATCATGTGTTTGATTATAATATTCCATCGGAATGGCAGGTTCAGAGTCTCCTCGATTCCTGTCTAGAAGTGCTTTGTACATCTCTCATGGGGAAAATGTCCTCAAAGAATGTAGCGCCTTTAGACTCCATAATTGTACCGACCTTCATGTCGTGTACCTCAGATTTCACTACTAGAAATCTATAGCCAAGACTATTCACAACGAGCCCAAATTAACACAGTCCACGCTCTTTGGTCCAAGCTTACGCTTTTGGGGATCGCACATTAACTTTCGCCAAGCAGCCCCAAGCACGTAAGTACGAGAGTGTTGTCCTTCTCTTGGTCCACTTCTCATAAGGAGTGATCTCGTTATCCTTTGTCGGAACTTTATTCAGACATGACATGATGTCATGATAGCCTCCCCACCATGCCTTGGATAAACCCGACGATCTAACATGGCGCTAACCAAATCGCTTAGAGTACGGTTTTTCCGCGGCAACCCCGCTTGACTGGGTGAGTAGGAGGCGCCCTCTCGTGAATAATACCGTGTTCCGCATGTAAGGCATCAAACTCTTTCGAGAAGTACTTCCACCACGATCCGACCGACTCGCTTAATTTTCTTTTCAAGTTGATTCTCAACTTCGCCTTATAGATTTTGAAGTAGTGTAGAGCCTCATCTTTAGTATTTAACAGATACACATAGCAATATCTAGTGGAATCATCTATCAAAGTCATGAAATATTTCTTTCCACCTTTAGTCAACACACCATTCATCTCACAAAGATCGAATGTATGAGTTCCAGTGGCACTAAGTGTCTCTCCTCGCTGCCTTGTGAGGCTTAAGAGGTTGTTTAGATTGTACACACGAATGGCACTTAGAACCTTTGGCTAAAGTGAAACTCGGATTAAATTCGATTTTGCTAGCCACACATAACACCGAAACTAATGTGACAAAGACGTGAATGCCATACTTCAGATTCATTAACACTCAAATGAATATTGTTCACGACTTTATTACATAGATCTGCAAGAGAAAGGCGGAACATGCCTCCGCATTCATAACCCTTTCCAACAAATAGTCCATATTTCAGAATAACTAATTTATTAGACTCGAATACTAACTTAAACCCTTCTCTACATCAAGGGAGCCACTAACTAGGTTCTTCTTGATGGCGGGACATGCTGCACGTTCTTCACCAGACGATCCTGCCCAAGTAAACTTCAGATCGACCGTGCAACACCAAGAATGTAAGCACTCGCGCCATTCCCCATCAAGACGGACCCGTGACTCTGTGGCCTGGTAAGAAGAAAACAATGAAATGTCAAGACACACATGAACACCTGCACTGTGTCGACTCCACCAATCGGTGGACGGCCAAACCGAAAATACAGCAAATAAATTACTGCACTCCAGATGCACCACTCTCATTGTTGCTCACAATCATATTGATGACTTGGAGTCCTGCCCTTGCTTCTTGTACTTGTTTGGGCACTTGTTGGCCCAATGTTCCAAATAACCACAAGTAAAGCAGCCCTCATCCTTCTTGTTCTTCTTGAAGGTCTTCTTACCCTTCTTCTTAAAGTCGGCACTGTTGGACACCGCTTCTTTCCTTGGGCTTGTGGAACTGGAGTTCTTCCGATGCACCATATTGGCCATGTAGTTCCTTCACCCCTTTTCCATGCGAGTCCTTTGCCCTTGAATTCTGCTCAACACTCAGATGGCCAATGACATCCTCCACAGAGAATTCACGCCTCGATGTTTCAGAGTGGTGGCAAAGTTCCTCCGTGAATTGGGAAGCTTAGCGATTATGCAGCCCGCGACAAACTTGCCCTAGAACTCGCACTTAAGAAGCTCAAGCTCCTTAACAATGCATATTATCTCATGAGCCTGCTCCAATACAGACGGTTTTCAACCATCTTGTAATCGTGGAACTGCTCTATAATATACTTCGCCTCCCAGCCGGCAGCCCCGAACTTAGACTCGAGCGCCCCACAAGTCCTTGGCAGACCGCACATGTAAATATGCATCAACCAGCTTATCTCCAATCACGCCGAACTGCCCCGAGGAACACCACAAGGCCTCCTTAAACGCCTTTCTCCTGTTCAGAGCGATCGCTCCTCGTGGAGTCACACCGCCACCTGTAACACGCTCATGGTCAGGAGCTATAAGGTGGTTTTAGTCTGCTAACGCTAAAGTACGCCCCGTAAACGGTGACGGTTTCAAAGCAAGAAGAAACCAGAATTCAAAAACTCCTACACAAATTAGGTTTTTGGATTGATAAGAAAATAGGCAGTTTTCCGATTAAATTAATCCATGAATAAATCATGAGCATGACATGAACAACATTGATAACATACTGATTACGATCTAACAAAGCATGTACTACGACATAGTAGAAACATCTACGATATCGCTAGTATCGCTACAACAGAAAGAAACACGAGAGGGATAAGCGATGTATACCCTCCAATCGCCATGCGGTGGTGGTGGCGGTGACAGCAGCCGCGCATCCTCGGCGGCCTTCTTGTCGGCCTCGCCTTCTCAACAAGCGGCACGGTCGGCGCCGGTCGACATGATGATGATGAAGGTGGTGCGGACGAGATGAACAGAAGCGAGCAATCGCAGTAGTCGCTACCCAAAATCCCATCGCCTCTCCCCGCACAGATCCGGAGAGGCGTGGTTTCGAGGCCTGCTCTCCGCCAACCATGTACGCGTGAACGGACGGATTCGCGGCAGCAGCAGCAGAGAACAATGCGGGCGTGAGGCGGAGATGCGCTCTGTTTTCGTGGCGGCTAGGGTTGGCAGCGCCACATATATAGGCGCTGCCACAGGAGAGACGGGGCTGAACCCACGCCCAAGTCGGTAGCCCATGATCCGACGCCTCAGATCGTGGGCCCCACCTGTCAAAGACTCTCCGCTCCTCGACGGCAAAGAAGCGATAGGAGTGAGCTCGGCTCGGCTCAATCCTGCAACTCAAGGGCGCTGCCGTGACGAGGCGTGGCGTGGCGTGGCGAGGCGAAGGAGGAGGAGGAGTGCGCGAGGGCCTCATCTCTTCTCAAGCTCCAATAGCATGAGGGAGAGAGTCCCTTATAAACCACTCCAACTCTCCTTCCACTTCCAAGGTGGGACTAAACTTCCCACCACCTTGTCATGCCACCTACATGGGCCCTTAGAGATTAAATCTGAAATTGTCATATGGGCTCTAGGCCCATCTCATATTTCAACAATCCCCCACCAGATCTCAGGGGCCCAGCTTGTCCTTTGTTCCAAACACTGCTTTTGATATACCAAAGATCTCAAAGGAGACCAATTAAGGTTGAGCTCCACCTAGACCAAGTAGTTACACTCCTTCACAACCAACAATGGACTATGCCTTGAATTGTCGGGCTTACGCCAAGAAGTTTCACCACAAGTCTCACTGACACGAGGCTGCCAAGGCTGACCCCTCGGTGGAGCATATTAGTCACACTCGGCCTGTTCATGAGCTTGCTAGAGATCACCCCAATCTCATAGATGTGACCAGCAATGGGCTCATATAGGTGTGTTCCTCCAAAGATCGCTCAGAGGATAGCATCTTGCTTATGCATATAAGCCTTGGAACACATTAAGACAAGAGTCATCCTTCCATACAGCTTCCGAAGTATTGCATCTCCAACGGAGTGGGTTAGTAAAATTACTTTCCTCGCTCACCACCGGCTTGTTTTCCTGTGTCCTACTTCACGGATCTCCGATCACATAGGTTGGGTTACTACCATGGCAACTCATGTGGGTCTCATACCCATCTCCTTGATGCGCTATCTATCACAACACGTGATAGCCCTTTAGTGAAGGGAAGTGCCGATTCTTAGCCGCTTGATATAATCCAACGCTATCACTCCGAGTTTCTCAATTTTCTCGATAGCTTTCAATCTCATTCTTATGTGTTTGTTGGACTTCATGTTGTCCTTTGAACTCTTCACCTTGACAATAACTGCTTGATTGTCACAGTTCATAAGGATGGCCGAACCGCTTTTCAACCATCGGCAAGTCCATCAATAGATCTCGGCCATTCGCTTCGCCACCCGATGTGTCTAATGTTGTTAATTCTGCTTCCATTGTCGATCTTGTTAAGATCGCTTGCTTGCAAGACTTCCAGAAACAGCACCACCTCCAAGAGTAAACATATACCCGCCGTGGCCTTCATCTCATCAAGATCGAGATCCAATTCGCATCACTATACCCTTCAAGTACCGACGGGTATCCGTATAGTGTAGTCCATAGTTCATAGTACCTTTCAGATAACGATAACTCTCTCAAGAGCACGCCAATGTACATCACCCGTTTGGAAACAATCGCTCAGTTTGCTAATAGCAAATGCGATGTCAGCCTCGCTATGCCGCTAGATACCGGAGGAACCAACAACTGAGAGTATCTCAATTGATCTATAGCTGTGCCTTTTGACTTTCGAATCAAGACACTAGAATCATATGGTGTTTGAGATGGTTTGCAGTCCAATATCCAAAACGACTCAACACCTTCTCAACATAATGGGATTGCGTATGTAATCCCACCTCATCATCTCTCAAAAGCTTGATGTTCAAGATAACATCAGCCACTCCAAGATCCTTCATCTCAAAGTTCTGAGACAGAAAGACTTAACCTCCTCGATCAACTTGAGATTAGTCCCAAATATCAAGATGTCATCAACATACAAACACAAGATAACTCCTTCGCCCCCACCATAGCGATAGTATACACATTTGTCGGCCTCATTAACAACAAAGCCAACAGATGTCAACGCTTCATTAAACTTGTCATGCCATTGCTTAGGCGCTTGTCTCAGCCATACAAAGATTTCACCAACTTACACACCTTTCCTTCCTCGACCATCCATCACAAAGCCATCAGTCGTTGCATATAGATTTCCTCCTTAGCTCTCCGCTTAGGAAAGCCGCCTTAACATCCATCCGATGAATGAGAAGACCATGTGAGGCCGCCAACGAGAGTAATACTCAATAGTGGTCATTCCGCCACGGTGAATAAGTGTCAAGAAATCTTCTTCTTCTTTCGGGCGTAGTCCTTGGCCACAAGCCTAGCCTTGTACTTTTTATTGTACCGTCAGCCTAAGCTTCTTCTTGAACACCCACTTGCATCCCAATGGTTTGCAACCATAAGGACGCTCAAGAAGCTCCCAAGTCCCGTTAGCCATGATGGAATCCATCTCGCCACGGACCGCATCCTTCCAAAGAGTCACTCGGAGATGCATATGCTTCAAATAGAAGTGGATTATCCTCCACGAGGTATATGAAGAAATCATCACCAAAGGTCTTTACAGCCCTTTGTCTCTTGCCCCTACCAAGGGATTCCTCATTATCCTCCTCGTGATTTTCATCATGTGTTTGATTATAATATTCCATCGAATGGCAGGTTCAGAGTCTCCTCGATTCCTGCCTAGAAGTGCTTTGTACATCTCTCATGGGGAAAATGTCCTCAAAGAATGTAGCGCCTTTAGACTCCATAATTGTACCGACCTTCATGTCGTACCTCAGATTTCACTACTAGAAATCTATAGCCAACACTATTCACAACAGAGCCCAAATTAACACAAATTACGCCTTTGGTCCAAGCTTACGCTTTTTGGGGATCGCACATTAACTTTCGCCAAGCAGCCCCAAGCACGTAAGTACGAGAGTGTTGTCCTTCTCTTGGTCCACTTCTCATAAGGAGGATCTCGTTATCCTTTGTCGGAACTTTATTCAGACATGACATGATGTCATGATAGCCTCCCCCACCATGCCTTGGATAAACCCGACGATCTAACATGGCGTTAACCAAATCAGTTAGAGTACGGTTTTTCCGCCGCAACCCCGCTTGACTGGGGGTGAGTAGGGAGGCTTCCTCTCATGAATAATACCGTGTTCCGCATGTAAGGCATCAAACTCTTTCGAGAAGTACTTCCACCACGATCCGACCGACTCGCTTAATTTTCTTTTCAAGTTGATTCTCAACTTCGCCTTATAGATTTTGAAGTAGTGTAGAGCCTCATCTTTAGTATTTAACAGATACACATAGCAATATCTAGTGGAATCATCTATCAAAGTCATGAAATATTTCTTTCCACCTTTAGTCAACACACCATTCATCTCACAAAGATCGAATGTATGAGTTCCAAGGGCACTAAGTGTCTCCTCCTCTGCCTTGTGAGGCTTAAGAGGTTGTTTAGATTGTACACACGAATGGCACTTAGAACCTTTGGCTAAAGTGAAACTCGGATTAAATTCGATTTTGCTAGCAGCACATAACACCGAAACTAATGTGACAAAGACGTGAATGCCATACTTCAGATTCATTAACACTCAAATGAATATTGTTCACGACTTTATTACATAGATCTGCAAGAGAAAGGCGGAACATGCCTCCGCATTCATAACCCTTTCCAACAAATAGTCCATATTTCAGAATAACTAATTTATTAGACTCGAATACCAACTTAAACCCTTCTCTACATAGAAGGGAGCCACTAACTAGGTTCTTCTTGATGGCGGGACATGTTGCACGTTCTTCACCAGACGATCCTGCCCAAGTAAACTTCAGATCGACCGTACAACACCAAGAATGTAAGCACTCGCGCCATTCCCCATCAAGACGGACCCGTGACCTATGGCCTCGGTAAGAAGAAAACAATGAAATGTCAAGACACACATGAACACCTGCACTGTGTCGACTCCACCAATCGGTGGACGGCCAAACCAAAATACAGCAAATAAATTACTGCACTCTGATGCACCACTCTCATTGTTGCTCACAATCATATTGATGACTTGGAGTCCTGCCTTGCTTCTTGTACTTGTTTGGGCACTTGTTGGCCCAATGTTCCAAATGAACCACAAGTAAAGCAG
>JAHIAM010001099.1:0-39776 GCA_021605205.1 Aegilops longissima | reverse complement strand
GAGTAATAGTCCATGAAACGGGTCGAATCGACAAAACCGCGAAAAGTTGATGACCGACACGTAAACGCACATGTGTTCGTTAATCGTGGAAATCACCCGGACCCCAAAAGAGTGAGTAATAGTCCACTAAACGGGCCAGAATCGCCAAAACTGTGATTGTTGAAGACCGACACGTAAGCGCACCTTGGGGTTCAACAACAATGGAAATCGCCCGGACCCCAAAACGGTGAGTAATAGTCCACTAAACGGGTCGGAATCGACAAAACCGCGAGTATTGATGACCGACACGTAAACGCACTCTGCTTCGTTAATCGTGGAAATCACCCGACCCCAAAACAGTGAGTAATAGTCCACTAAACGGGCCGAATCGCCAAAACTGTGAGTGTTGATGCCCGACACATCAACGCACCTTGGGGTTCAACAACTATGGAAATCGCCGACCCCAAAACGGTGAGTAATAGTCCACTAAACGGGCCGTAATCGCATTAAAATCGCGAAAAGTTGATGACCGACACGTAAACGCACCCTGCGTTCGTTAATCGTGGAAATCACTCCGGGACCCCAAAACAGTGAGTAATAGTCCACGAAACGGGTCGGAATCGACGAAAACCGCGAGTTTTGATGACCGACACGTAAACGCACCATGCGTTCTCTAGTCGTGGAAATCACTCCGGGACCCCAAAACAGTGAGTAATAGTCCACGAAACGGGCCAGGATCGGCCAAAACTGTGATTGTTGAGGACCGACACATCAACGCACCTTGGGGTTCAACAACTATGGAAATCGCCCGACCCCAAAACGGTGGGTAATATTCCACGAAACGGGCCATAGTCGTCCTAAACTGCGGAGTTCATAATCGACACTTAAACGCACCTGTGGTTCGTTAATCATGGAAATCACCCGACCCCAAAACAGTGAGTAATAGTCCACAAACGGGCCAGAATCGCCAACACCGCGATTGTTGATGACCGACACGAAGCGCACATTGGGGTTCAACAACAATGGAAATCACTTCGATACCCCAAAACGGTGAGTAATACTCAATGAAACGGGTCGAAATCGACAAAACCGCGAAAAGTTGATGACCGACACGAAAACGCACATGTGTTCGTTAATCGTGGAAATCACCCGGACCCCAAAAGAGTGAGTAATAGTCCACTAAACGGGCCGAATCGCCAAAACTGTGATTGTTGAAGACCGACACGTAAGCGCACCTTGGGGTTCAACAATCATGGAAATCGCTGGACCCCAAAACGGTGAGTAATAGTCCACTAAACGGGTCGGAATCGACAAAACCGCGAGTATTGATGACCGACACGTAAACGCACTCGCTCGTTCGCTTATCGTGGAAATCACCCGACCCCAAAACAGTGAGTAATAGTCCACTAAACGGGCCAGAATCGCCAAAACTGTGAGTGTTGATGCCCGACACATCAACGCACCTTGGGGTTCAACAACTATGGAAATCGCCGGACCCCAAAACGGTGAGTAATAGTCCACGAAACGGGCCGTAATCGCATTAAATCCGCGAAAAGTTGATGCCCGACACGTAAACGCACCTGGGGTTCGTTAATCGTGGAAATCACCCGACCCCAAAACAGTGAGTAATCGCACTCCGACACGAAACGGGTTCGCTTATCATGGAAATCACCCGACCCCAAAACAGTGAGTAATAGTCCACCGGGCCGAATCGTTTTGATGACCGACACGTAAACGCACTACGCGTTCGCTTAGTCGTGGAAATCACCCGGACCCCAAAACAGTGAGTAATAGTCCACTAAACGGGCCAGATCGCCAAAACTGTGATTGTTGATGACCGACACGTCAACGCACCTTGGGGTTCAACAACTATGGAAATCGCCCGACCCCAAAACGGTGAGTAATAGTCCACGAAACGGGCCGTAATCGCCCTAAACCGCGAGTTCATGCCCGACACTTAAACGCACCTGTGGTTCGTTAATCATGGAAATCACCCGACCCCAAAACAGTGAGTAATAGTCCACAAACGGGCCAGAATCGCCAAAACCGCGATTGTTGATGACCGACACGTAGCGCACCTTGGGGTTCAACAACAATGGAAATCACCCGACCCCCAAAACGGTGAGTAATAGTCCATGAAACGGGTCGAATCGACAAAAACGCGAAAGTGTTGATGACCGACACGTAAACGCACATGTGTTCGTTAATCGTGGAAATCACCCGGACCCCAAAAGAGTGAGTAATAGTCCACTAAACGGGCCGAATCGCCAAAACTGTGATTGTTGATGACCGACACGTAAGCGCACCTTGGGGCTCAACAACAATGGAAATCGCCCGACCCCAAAACGTGAGTAATAGTCCACGAAACGGGTCGGAATCGACCCCAAAACCGCGAGTATTGATGACCGACACGTAAACGCACCTCGCTTCGTTAATCATGGAAATCACCCGACCCCAAAACAGTGAGTAATAGTCCACTAAACGGGCCGAATCGCCAAAACTGCGAAGTGTTGATGCCCGACATCAAGCGCACCTTGGGGTTCAACAACTATGGAAATCGCCGGACCCCAAAACGGTGAGTAATAGTCCACTAAACGGGCCGAATCGCATTAAACCGCGAAAAGTTGATGCCCGACACGTAAACGCACCTGGGTTCGTTAATCGTGGAAATCACCCGACCCCAAAACAGTGAGTAATAGTAATAGTCCACTAAACGGGCCGAATCGACAAAACTATGAGTTTTTGATGCCGACACGTAAGCGCACCTTGGGGTTCGCTTATCATGGAAATCACCCGACCCCAAAACCGGTGAGTAATAGTCCACTAAACGGGCCGTAATCGACCCCAAAACGCGAGTAATATGATGCCCGACACGTAAACGCACTCGGGGTTCGTTAATCATGGAAATCACCCGACCCCAAAACAGTGAGTAATAGTCCACAAACGGGCCAGAATCGCCAAAACGCGAAATTGTTGATGACCGACACGTAAGCGCACCTTGGGGTTCAACAACATGGAAATCACCGACCCCAAAACGGTGAGTAATAGTCCACGAAACGGGCCGAATCGACAAAAAACGCGAAAAGTTGATGACCGACACGTAAACGCACCTGTGTTCGCTAATCGTGGAAATCACCCGACCCCAAAACAGTGAGTAATAGTCCACGAAACGGGCCGTAATCGCCAAAACCGCGAAAGTGTTGATGACCGACACGAAGCGCACCTTGGGGTTCGCTTAATCATGGAAATCACCCGGACCCCAAAACAGTGAGTAATAGTCCACTAAACGGGCCGAATCGCCAAAACCGCGAGTGTTGATGACCGACACACGTAAGCGCACTCTCGGTCGTTAATCATGGAAATCACCCGACCCCAAAACAGTGAGTAATAGTCCACGAAACGGGCCGAATCGCCAAAACCGCGAGTTTGATGCCGACACGTAAACGCACCTTGGGGTTCGCTAATCATGGAAATCACCCGACCCCAAAACAGTGAGTAATAGTCCACTAAACGGGCCGTAATCGCCAAAAATCGCGAAAGTTGATGCCCGACACGTAAGCGCACCTGTGGGGTTCGTTAATCATGGAAATCACCCGACCCCAAAACAGTGAGTAATAGTCCACTAAACGGGTCGGAATCGACAAAAACGCGAAAAGTTTTGATGACCGACACGTAAACGCACTCTTGCGTTCGTTAGTCGTGGAAATCACCCGACCCCAAAACAGTGAGTAATAGTCCACTAAACGGGCCAGATCGCCAAAACTGTGATTGTTGATGACCGACACATCAACGCACCTTGGGGTTCAACAACTATGGAAATCGCCCGGACCCCAAAACGGTGAGTAATAGTCCACGAACGGGCCGTAATCGCCCTAAATCGCGAAGTTTGATAATCGACACGTAAACGCACCTGTGGTTCGTTAATCATGGAAATCACCCGACCCCAAAACAGTGAGTAATAGTCCACAAACGGGCCGAATCGCCAAAACCGCGATTGTTGATGACCGACACGAAGCGCACCTCTGGGGTTCAACAACAATGGAAATCACTTCGACCCCAAAACGGTGAGTAATAGTCCATGAAACGGGCCGAATCGACAAAAACCGCGAAAGTGTTGATGACCGACACGTAAACGCACATGTGTTCGTTAATCGTGGAAATCACCCGGACCCCAAAACAGTGAGTAATAGTCCACTAAACGGGCCGTAATCGCCAAAACTGCGATTGTTGATGACCGACACGAAGCGCACCTTTGGAGTAATAGTCCACTAAACGGGCCGTAATCGACCAAACGCGAAAGTGTTGATGCCCGACACGTAAGCGCACTTGGGTTCGCTAATCAAATCACCCGACCCCAAAACAGTGGAAATCGCTGGGACCCCAAAAAACGGTGAGTAATAGTCCACTAAACGGGTCGGAATCGACAAAACCGCGAGTATTGATGACCGACACGTAAACGCACCTCGCGGTTCGTTAATCGTGGAAATCACCCGACCCCAAAACAGTGAGTAATAGTCCACTAAACGGGCCGTAATCGCCAAAACGTGAGTGTTGATAACCGACACATCAACGCACCTTGGGGTTCAACAACTATGGAAATCGCCGCCCCCCAAACGGTGAGTAATAGTCCACTAAACGGGCCGTAATCGCATTAAATCGCGAAAAGTTGATAACCGACATGTAAACGCACCTGTGGTTCGTTAATCGTGGAAATCACCCGACCCCAAAACAGTGAGTAATAGTCCACTAAACGGGTCGGAATCGACCAAAACCGCGAAGTTTTGATGACCGACACGTAAACGCACTACGCGTTTTTAGTCGTGGAAATCACCCGGACCCCAAAACAGTGAGTAATAGTCCACTAAACGGGCCAGATCGCCAAAACTGTGATTGTTGAGGACCGACACATCAACGCACCTTGGGGTTCAACAACTATGGAAATCGCCCGGACCCCAAAACGGTGAGTAATATTCCACGAAACGGCCGTAGTCGCCCTAAACCGCGAGTTCATAATCGACACTTAAACGCACCTGTGGTTCGTTAATCATGGAAATCACCCGACCCCAAAACAGTGAGTAATAGTCCACAAAACGGGCCAGAATCGGCCAACACTGCGATTGTTGATGACCGACACGTAAGCGCAAATTGGGGTTCAACAACAATGGAAATCGCTTCGAGACCCCAAAACGGTGAGTAATACTCAATGAAACGGGTCGAATCGACAAAATCGCGAAAGTGTTGATGACCGACACGTAAACGCACATGTGTTCGCTAATCGTGGAAATCACCCGACCCCAAAGAGTGAGTAATAGTCCACTAAACGGGCCAGAATCGCCAAAACTGTGATTGTTGAAGACCGACACGTAAGCGCACCTTGGGTTCAACAACAATGGAAATCGCTTTGGGACCCCAAAACGGTGAGTAATAGTCCACAAAACGGGTCGGAATCGACAAAACCGCGAGTATTGATGACCGACACGTAAACGCACCCTGCGTTCGTTAATCGTGGAAATCACCCGACCCCAAAACAGTGAGTAATAGTCCACTAAACGGGCCGTAATCGGCCAAAACTGTGAGTGTTGATAACCGACACATCAACGCACCTTGGGGTTCAACAACTATGGAAATCGCCGCCCCCCAAAACGGTGAGTAATAGTCCACTAAACGGGCCAGAATCGCATTAAAATCGCGAAAAGTTGATAACCGACACGTAAACGCACCTGTGGTTCGTTAATCGTGGAAATCACCCGACCCCAAAACAGTGAGTAATACTCCACTAAACGGGTCGGAATCGACCAAAACCGCGAAGTTTTGATGACCGACACGTAAACGCACTACGCGTTTTAGTCGTGGAAATCACCCGGACCCCAAAACAGTGAGTAATAGTCCACTAAACGGGCCAGATCGCCAAAACTGTGATTGTTGAGGACCGACACATCAACGCACCTTGGGGTTCAACAACTATGGAAATCGCCCGGACCCCAAAACGGTGGGTAATATTCCACGAACGGGCCGTAGTCGCCCTAAACCGCGAGAGTTCATAATCGACACTTAAACGCACCTGTGGTTCGTTAATCATGGAAATCACCCGACCCCAAAACAGTGAGTAATAGTCCACAAACGGGCCAGAATCGCCAACACCGCGATTGTTGATGACCGACACGAAGCGCACATTGGGGTTCAACAACAATGGAAATCACTTCGATACCCCAAAACGGTGAGTAATACTCAATGAAACGGGTCGAATCGACAAAAACGCGAAAAGTGTTGATGACCGACACGTAAACGCACATGTGTTCGTTAATCGTGGAAATCACCCGGACCCCAAAGAGTGAGTAATAGTCCACTAAACGGGCCGAATCGCCAAAACTGTGATTGTTGAAGACCGACACGTAAGCGCACCTTGGGGTTCAACAACAATGGAAATCGCCCGGACCCCAAAACGGTGAGTAATAGTCCACTAAACGGGTCGGAATCGACAAAACCGCGAGTATTGATGACCGACACGTAAACGCACCCTGCGTTCGTTAATCGTGGAAATCACCCGACCCCAAAACAGTGAGTAATAGTCCACTAAACGGGCCGAATCGCCAAAACTGTGAGTGTTGATAACCGACACGTCAACGCACCTTGGGGTTCAACAACTATGGAAATCGCCGCCCCCAAAACGGTGAGTAATAGTCCACTAAACGGGCCGAATCGCATTAAATCGCGAAAAGTTGATAACCGACATGTAAACGCACCTGTGGTTCGTTAATCGTGGAAATCACCCGACCCCAAAACAGTGAGTAATAGTCCACTAAACGGGCCGAATCGACAAAACCGCGAAGTTTTGATGACCGACACGTAAACGCACTATGCGTTCGCTTAGTCGTGGAAATCACCCGGACCCCAAAACAGTGAGTAATAGTCCACGAAACGGGCCAGGATCGCCAAAACTGTGATTGTTGAGGACCGACACATCAACGCACCTTGGGGTTCAACAACTATGGAAATCGCCGGACCCCAAAACGGTGGGTAATATTCCACGAACGGGCCGTAGTCGCCCTAAATCGCGGAGTTCATAATCGACACTTAAACGCACCTGTGGTTCGTTAATCATGGAAATCACCCGGACCCCAAAACAGTGAGTAATAGTCCACAAACGGGCCGAATCGCCAACACGCGATTGTTGATGACCGACACGAAGCGCACATTGGGGTTCAGCAACAATGGAAATTGCTTCGATACCCCAAAACGGTGAGTAATACTCAATGAAACGGGTCGAATCGACAAAAACCGCGAAAAGTTGATGACCGACACGAACGCACATGTGTTCGTTAATCGTGGAAATCACCCGACCCCAAAAGAGTGAGTAATAGTCCACTAAACGGGCCGAATCGCCAAAACTGTGATTGTTGAAGACCGACACGTAAGCGCACCTTGGGGTTCAACAACAATGGAAATCGCCCGGACCCCAAAACGGTGAGTAATAGTCCATAAACGGGTCGGAATCGACAAAACCGCGAGTATTGATGACCGACACGTAAACGCACCTCGCTTCGTTAATCGTGGAAATCACCCGACCCCAAAACAGTGAGTAATAGTCCACTAAACGGGCCGTAATCGCCAAAACTGTGAGTGTTGATAACCGACACATCAACGCACCTTGGGGTTCAACAACTATGGAAATCGCCGCCCCCAAAACGGTGAGTAATAGTCCACTAAACGGGCCGAATCGCATTAAATCGCGAAAAGTTGATAACCGACATGTAAACGCACCTGTGGTTCGTTAATCGTGGAAATCACCCGACCCCAAAACAGTGAGTAATACTCCACTAAACGGGTCGGAATCGACCAAAACCGCGAAGTTTTGATGACCGACACGTAAACGCACTATGCGTTCGCTTAGTCGTGGAAATCACCCGACCCCAAAACAGTGAGTAATAGTCCACTAAACGGGCCAGATCGCCAAAACTGTGATTGTTGAGGACCGACACATCAACGCACCTTGGGGTTCAACAACTATGGAAATCGCCCGGACCCCAAAACGGTGGGTAATATTCCACGAAACGGGCCGTAGTCGCCCTAAATCGCGAGTTCATAATCGACACTTAAACGCACCTGTGGTTCGTTAATCATGGAAATCACCCGACCCCAAAACAGTGAGTAATAGTCCACAAACGGGCCAGAATCGCCAACACCGCGATTGTTGATGACCGACACGAAGCGCACATTGGGGTTCAACAACAATGGAAATCACTTCGATACCCCAAAACGGTGAGTAATACTCAATGAAACGGGTCGAATCGACAAAAACCGCGAAAGTTGATGACCGACACGTAAACGCACATGTGTTCGTTAATCGTGGAAATCACCCGGACCCCAAAGAGTGAGTAATAGTCCACTAAACGGGCCGAATCGCCAAAACTGTGATTGTTGAAGACCGACACGTAAGCGCACCTTGGGGTTCAACAACAATGGAAATCGCCCGGGACCCCAAAACGGTGAGTAATAGTCCACTAAACGGGTCGGAATCGACAAAACCGCGAGTATTGATGACCGACACGTAAACGCACTCGCTCGTTAATCGTGGAAATCACCCGACCCCAAAACAGTGAGTAATAGTCCACTAAACGGGCCGTAATCGCCAAAACTGTGAGTGTTGATAACCGACACATCAACGCACCTTGGGGTTCAACAACTATGGAAATCGCCGCCCCAAAACGGTGAGTAATAGTCCACTAAACGGGCCGAATCGCATTAAATCGCGAAAAGTTGATAACCGACATGTAAACGCACCTGGGTTCGTTAATCGTGGAAATCACCCGACCCCAAAACAGTGAGTAATACTCACTAAACGGGTCGGAATCGACCAAACCGCGAAGTTTTGATGACCGACACGTAAACGCACTATGCGTTTTTAGTCGTGGAAATCACCCGGACCCCAAAACAGTGAGTAATAGTCCACTAAACGGGCCAGATCGCCAAAACTGTGATTGTTGAGGACCGACACATCAACGCACCTTGGGGTTCAACAACTATGGAAATCGCCCGGACCCCAAAACGGTGGGTAATATTCCACGAACGGGCCGTAGTCGCCCTAAACCGCGGAGTTCATAATCGACACTTAAACGCACCTGTGGTTCGTTAATCATGGAAATCACCCGACCCCAAAACAGTGAGTAATAGTCCACAAACGGGCCAGAATCGCCAACACCGCGATTGTTGATGACCGACACGAAGCGCACATTGGGGTTCAACAACAATGGAAATCACTTCGATACCCCAAAACGGTGAGTAATACTCAATGAAACGGGTCAGAATCGACAAAAACTGCGAGAGTTGATGACCGACACGTAAACGCACATGTGTTCGTTAATCGTGGAAATCACCCGACCCCAAAGAGTGAGTAATAGTCCACTAAACGGGCCGAATCGCCAAAACTGTGATTGTTGAAGACCGACACGTAAGCGCACCTTGGGTTCAACAACAATGGAAATCGCCCGACCCCAAAACGGTGAGTAATAGTCCACGAAACGGGTCGGAATCGACAAAACCGCGAGTATTGATGACCGACACGTAAACGCACTCTGTTCGTTAATCGTGGAAATCACCCGACCCCAAAACAGTGAGTAATAGTCCACTAAACGGGCCGTAATCGCCAAAACTGTGAGTGTTGATAACCGACACATCAACGCACCTTGGGGTTCAACAACTATGGAAATCGCCGACCCCAAAACGGTGAGTAATAGTCCACTAAACGGGCCGTAATCGCATTAAATCGCGAAAGTGTTGATAACCGACATGTAAACGCACCCAGGGTTCGTTAATCGTGGAAATCACCCCGGGACCCCAAAACAGTGAGTAATACTCCACGAAACGGGTCGGAATCGACGAAAACCGCGAGTTTTGATGACCGACACGTAAACGCACCATGCGTTCTTTAGTCGTGGAAATCACCCGGACCCCAAAACAGTGAGTAATAGTCCACGAAACGGGCCAGATCGCCAAAACTGTGATTGTTGAGGACCGACACGAAACGCACCTTGGGGTTCAACAACTATGGAAATCGCCCGACCCCAAAACGGTGAGTAATAGTCCACGAAACGGGCCGTAATCGCCCTAAATCGCGAAGTTTGATGCCCGACACTTAAACGCACCTGTGGTTCGTTAATCATGGAAATCACCCGACCCCAAAACAGTGAGTAATAGTCCACAAACGGGCCGAATCGCCAAAACCGCGATTGTTGATGACCGACACGAAGCGCACCTTGGGGTTCAACAACAATGGAAATCACCCGATACCCCAAAACGGTGAGTAATAGTCCAATGAAACGGGTCGTAATCGACAAAAACCGCGAAAAGTTGATGACCGACACGTAAACGCACCTGTGTTCGTTAATCGTGGAAATCACCCGACCCCAAAACAGTGAGTAATAGTCCACTAAACGGGCCGAATCGCCAAAACTGTGATTGTTGATGCCGACACGTAAGCGCACTTTGGGGAAATCAACCCCAAAACGGTGAGTAATAGTCCACTAAACGGGCCGAATCGCCGAAAGTGTTGATGACCGACAAAACGCACGGTGAGTAATAGTCCACCCGAAACCCCAAAACAGGGTAATAGTCCACTAAACGGGTCGGAATCGACAAAACCGCGAAAAGTGTTGATGACCGACACGTAAACGCACTCGGTTCGCTAATCGTGGAAATCACCCGGACCCCAAAACAGTGAGTAATAGTCCACTAAACGGGCCGTAATCGCCAAAACTGTGAGTGTTGATGACCGACACGTCAACGCACCTTGGGGTTCAACAATCATGGAAATCGCCCGGGACCCCAAAACGGTGAGTAATAGTCCACGAAACGGGCCGTAATCGCCCTAAATCGCGAAAAGTTGATAATCGACACGTAAACGCACCTGTGGTTCGTTAATCATGGAAATCACCCGACCCCAAAACAGTGAGTAATAGTCCACAAACGGGCCAGAATCGCCAAAACCGCGATTGTTGATGACCGACACGAAGCGCACCTTGGGGTTCAACAACAATCATGGAAATCACCCGACCCCCAAAACGGTGAGTAATACTCCACGGGTCGTAATCGACAAAACCGCGAAGTGTTGATGACCGACACGTAAACGCACCTGTGTTCGCTAATCGTGGAAATCACCCGGACCCCAAAACAGTGAGTAATAGTCCACAAAACGGGCCAGAATCGGCCAACACTGTGATTGTTGATGACCGACACGTAAGCGCACCTTGGGGTTCAACAACAATGGAAATCGCCCGGGACCCCAAAACGGTGAGTAATAGTCCACGAAACGGGCGTAATCGACAAAACCGCGAAGTGTTGATGACCGACACGTAAACGCACCTCGGTTCGTTAATCATGGAAATCACCCGACCCCAAAACAGTGAGTAATAGTCCACAAACGGGCCAGAATCGCCAAAACTGCGATTGTTGATGACCGACACGTCAACGCACCTTGGGGTTCAACAACAATGGAAATCGCCCGAGACCCCAAAACGGTGACCCCAAACGGTGAGTAATAGTCCACATGAAACGGGTCGTTAATCGAAATCGACCCCAAAACGCGAGTAATGTTGATGACCGACACGAAAAAACGCACCGCACGTGTTTCGCTAATCGTGGAAATCACCCGGACCCCAAAACAGTGAGTAATAGTCCACGAAACGGGCCGAATCGCCAAAACTGTGATTGTTGATGACCGACACGTAAGCGCACCTTGGGGTTCAACAACAATGGAAATCGCCCGGACCCCAAAACGGTGAGTAATAGTCCACGAAACGGGCCGAATCGACAAAACCGCGAGTATTGATGATGCCCGACACGTAAACGCACCTCGGGTTCGTTAATCATGGAAATCACCCGACCCCAAAACAGTGAGTAGTCCACAAGTCCACGCGATAAACGGGCCGTTCAACAACAATGGAAATCGCCAAAACCGCGAATGTTGATGACCGACACGTAAACGCACCTTGGGGTTCGCTTAATCATGGAAATCACCCGACCCCAAAACGGTGAGTAATAGTCCACTAAACGGGCCGAATCGCCAAAAATCGCGAGTGTTGATGCCCGACACGTAAACGCACCTGGGGTTCGTTAATCGTGGGAAATCACCCGACCCCAAAACAGTGAGTAATAGTCCACTAAACGGGCCGGAATCGACAAAACCGCGAAGTTTTGATGACCGACACGTAAACGCACTACTGCGTTCGCTTAGTCGTGGAAATCACCCGGACCCCAAAACAGTGAGTAATAGTCCACTAAACGGGCCAGATCGCCAAAACTGTGATTGTTGATGACCGACACATCAACGCACCTTGGGGTTCAACAACTATGGAAATCGCCGGACCCCAAAACGGTGAGTAATATTCCACGAACGGGCCGTAGTCGCCCTAAATCCGCGGAGTTCATAATCGACACTTAAACGCACCTGTGGTTCGTTAATCATGGAAATCACCCGGACCCCAAAACAGTGAGTAATAGTCCACAAACGGGCCGAATCGCCAACACCGCGATTGTTGATGACCGACACGAAGCGCACATTGGGGTTCAACAACAATGGAAATCACTTCGATACCCCAAAACGGTGAGTAATACTCAATGAAACGGGTCGAATCGACAAAAACCGCGAAAAGTTGATGACCGACACGTAAACGCACATGTGTTCGTTAATCGTGGAAATCACCCGGACCCCTAAAGAGTGAGTAATAGTCCACTAAACGGGCCGTAATCGCCAAAACTGTGATTGTTGAAGACCGACACGTAAGCGCACCTTGGGGTTCAACAACAATGGAAATCGCCCGGGACCCCAAAACGGTGAGTAATAGTCCACTAAACGGGTCGGAATCGACAAAACCGCGAGTATTGATGACCGACACGTAAACGCACCTCGCGTCGTTAATCGTGGAAATCACCCGACCCCAAAACAGTGAGTAATAGTCCACTAAACGGGCCAGAATCGCCAAAACTGTGAGTGTTGATAACCGACACATCAACGCACCTTGGGGTTCAACAACTATGGAAATCGCCGCCCCAAAACGGTGAGTAATAGTCCACTAAACGGGCCGTAATCGCATTAAATCGCGAAAAGTTGATAACCGACATGTAAACGCACCTGTGGTTCGTTAATCGTGGAAATCACCCGACCCCAAAACAGTGAGTAATACTCACTAAACGGGTCGGAATCGACGAAAACCGCGAAGTTTTGATGACCGACACGTAAACGCACTACGCGTTCGCTTAGTCGTGGAAATCACCCGGACCCCAAAACAGTGAGTAATAGTCCACTAAACGGGCCAGATCGCCAAAACTGTGATTGTTGAGGACCGACACATCAACGCACCTTGGGGTTCAACAACTATGGAAATCGCCCGGACCCCAAAACGGTGGGTAATATTCCACGAAACGGGCCGTAGTCGCCCTAAACCGCGAAAGAGTTCATAATCGACACTTAAACGCACCTGTGGTTCGTTAATCATGGAAATCACCCGACCCCAAAACAGTGAGTAATAGTCCACAAACGGGCCGAATCGCCAACACTGCGATTGTTGATGACTGACACGTAAGCGCACATTGGGGTTCAACAACAATGGAAATTGCTTCGATACCCCAAAACGGTGAGTAATACTCAATGAAACGGGTCAATCGATCGACAAAACCGCGAAAAGTTGATGACCGACACGTAAACGCACATGTGTTCGTTAATCGTGGAAATCACCCCGGGACCCCTAAAGAGTGAGTAATAGTCCACGAAACGGGCCAGAATCGGCCAAAACTGTGATTGTTGAAGACCGACACGTAAGCACCACCTTGGGGTTCAACAACAATGGAAATCGCCCGACCCCAAAACGGTGAGTAATAGTCCACTAAACGGGTCGGAATCGACAAAACCGCGAGTATTGATGACCGACACGTAAACGCACCCTGCGTTCGTTAATCGTGGAAATCACTCCGGGACCCCAAAACAGTGAGTAATAGTCCACGAAACGGGCCAGAATCGGCCAAAACTGTGAGTGTTGATAACCGACACATCAACGCACCTTGGGGTTCAACAACTATGGAAATCGCCTCGGGCCCCCAAAACGGTGAGTAATAGTCCACTAAACGGGCCGAATCGCATTAAATCGCGAAAAGTTGATAACCGACATGTAAACGCACCTGTGGTTCGTTAATCGTGGAAATCACCCGACCCCAAAACAGTGAGTAATACTCACACGAACGGGTCGGAATCGACGAAAACCGCGAAGTTTTGATGACCGACACGTAAACGCACTATGCGTTTTTAGTCGTGGAAATCACCCGGACCCCAAAACAGTGAGTAATAGTCCACTAAACGGGCCAGATCGCCAAAACTGTGATTGTTGAGGACCGACACATCAACGCACCTTGGGGTTCAACAACTATGGAAATCGCCCGGACCCCAAAACGGTGGGTAATATTCCACGCAACGGGCCAGAGTCGTCCTAAACTGCGGAGTTCATAATCGACACTTAAACGCACCCAGGGTTCGTTAATCATGGAAATCACTCCGGGACCCCAAAACAGTGAGTAATAGTCCACAAACGGGCCAGAATCGCCAACACCGCGATTGTTGATGACCGACACGTAGCGCACCTTGGGGTTCAACAACAATGGAAATCACTTCGATACCCCAAAACGGTGAGTAATACTCAATGAAACGGGTCGAATCGACAAAAACGCGAAAAGTTGATGACCGACACGTAAACGCACATGTGTTCGTTAATCGTGGAAATCACCCGACCCCAAAAGAGTGAGTAATAGTCCACGAAACGGGCCAGAATCGGCCAAAACTGTGATTGTTGAAGACCGACACGTAAGCGCACCTTGGGGTTCAACAACAATGGAAATCACCCGGACCCCAAAACGGTGAGTAATAGTGAGTAATAGTCCACTAAACGGGCCGTAATCGACCAAACCCGACCGCAAAACAGTGTTGATGAATCCGACACGTAATGACGCACCTTGGGGTTCGCTTATCATGGAAATCACCCGACCCCAAAACGGTGAGTAATAGTCCACTAAACGGGCCGTAATCGACAAAACCGCGAGTGTTGATGACCGACACGTAAACGCACCTGGGTTCGCTTAATCGTGGAAATCACCCGGACCCCAAAGAGTGAGTAATAGTCCACTAAACGGGCCGAATCGCCAAAACTGCGATTGTTGATGACCGACACGTAAGCGCACCTTGGGGTTCAACAATCATGGAAATCGCCCGGGACCCCAAAACGGTGAGTAATAGTCCACTAAACGGGTCGGAATCGACAAAACCGCGAGTATTGATGACCGACACGTAAACGCACTCGCGTTCGCTAATCGTGGAAATCACCCGGACCCCAAAACAGTGAGTAATAGTCCACTAAACGGGCCGAATCGCCGAAAACTGCGAGTGTTGATGACCGACACATCAACGCACCTTGGGGTTCAACAACTATGGAAATCGCCGGGACCCCAAAACGGTGAGTAATAGTCCACTAAACGGGCCGTAATCGCATTAAACCGCGAAAAGTTGATGACCGACACGTAAACGCACCTGTGGTTCGTTAATCGTGGAAATCACCCGACCCCAAAACAGTGAGTAATAGTCCACTAAACGGGCCGTAATCGCCAAAACCGCGAAGTGTTGATGACCGACACGTAAGCGCACCTTGGGGTTCAACAACAATGGAAATCACCCGACCCCAAAACAGTGAGTAATAGTCCACTAAACGGGCCGAATCGCCAAAAATCGAAATGCCCGACACGTAAACGCACCTTGGGTTCGCAATCATGGAAATCACCCGACCCCAAAACAGTGAGTAATAGTCCACGAAACGGGCCGTAATCGCCAAAACCGCGAAAAGTGATGCGCACCGACACGTTCGCTAATCGGGTGGAAATCACCCGGACCCCAAAAAAAGTGAGTAATAGTCCACGAAACGGGCCAGAATCGGCCAAAACTGTGATTGTTGATGACCGACACATCAACGCACCTTGGGGTTCAACAACTATGGAAATCGCCCGGACCCCAAACGGTGAGTAATATTCCACGAAACGGGCCGTAGTCGCCCTAAAATCGCGGAGTTCATAATCGACACTTAAACGCACCTGTGGTTCGTTAATCATGGAAATCACCCGACCCCAAAACAGTGAGTAATAGTCCACAAACGGGCCGAATCGCCAACACCGCGATTGTTGATGACCGACACGAAGCGCACATTGGGGTTCAACAACAATGGAAATCACTTCGATACCCCAAAACGGTGAGTAATACTCAATGAAACGGGTCAGAATCGACAAAAACTGCGAGTGTTGATGACCGACACGTAAACGCACATGTGTTCGTTAATCGTGGAAATCACCCGGACCCCAAAGAGTGAGTAATAGTCCACTAAACGGGCCGAATCGCCAAAACTGTGATTGTTGAAGACCGACACGTAAGCGCACCTTGGGGTTCAACAACAATGGAAATCGCCCGGACCCCAAAACGGTGAGTAATAGTCCACTAAACGGGTCGGAATCGACAAAACCGCGAGTATTGATGACCGACACGTAAACGCACCCCGCGCTCGTTAATCGTGGAAATCACCCGACCCCAAAACAGTGAGTAATAGTCCACTAAACGGGCCAGAATCGCCAAAACTGTGAGTGTTGATAACCGACACATCAACGCACCTTGGGGTTCAACAACTATGGAAATCGCCGACCCCAAAACGGTGAGTAATAGTCCACTAAACGGGCCGTAATCGCATTAAATCGCGAAAAGTTGATAACCGACATGTAAACGCACCTGTGGTTCGTTAATCGTGGAAATCACCCGACCCCAAAACAGTGAGTAATACTCACTAAACGGGTCGGAATCGACGAAAACCGCGAAGTTTTGATGACCGACACGTAAACGCACTATGCGTTTTTTAGTCGTGGAAATCACCCGACCCCCAAAACAGTGAGTAATAGTCCACTAAACGGGCCAGATCGCCAAAACTGTGATTGTTGAGGACCGACACATCAACGCACCTTGGGGTTCAACAACTATGGAAATCGCTTTGGGACCCCAAAACGGTGGGTAATATTCCACGCAACGGGCCAGAGTCGTCCTAAACTGCGGAGTTCATAATCGACACTTAAACGCACCCAGGGTTCGTTAATCATGGAAATCACTCCGGGACCCCAAAACAGTGAGTAATAGTCCACAAAACGGGCCAGAATCGGCCAACACTGCGATTGTTGATGACCGACACGTAAGCGCACATTGGGGTTCAACAACAATGGAAATCACCCGACCCCAAAACGGTGAGTAATACTCAATGAAACGGGTCGAATCGACAAAAACCGCGAAAAGTTGATGACCGACACGTAAACGCACATGTGTTCGTTAATCGTGGAAATCACTCCGGGACCCCAAAAGAGTGAGTAATAGTCCACTAAACGGGCCAGAATCGGCCAAAACTGTGATTGTTGAAGACCGACACGTAAGCGCACCTTGGGGTTCAACAACAATGGAAATCGCCCGGACCCCAAAACGGTGAGTAATAGTCCACTAAACGGGTCGGAATCGACAAAACCGCGAGTATTGATGACCGACACGTAAACGCACTCTCGCTCGTTAATCGTGGAAATCACCCGACCCCAAAACAGTGAGTAATAGTCCACTAAACGGGCCGAATCGCCAAAACTGTGAGTGTTGATAACCGACACATCAACGCACCTTGGGGTTCAACAACTATGGAAATCGCCGCCCCCAAACGGTGAGTAATAGTCCACTAAACGGGCCGAATCGCATTAAATCGCGAAAAGTTGATAACCGACATGTAAACGCACCTGTGGTTCGTTAATCGTGGAAATCACCCGACCCCAAAACAGTGAGTAATAGTCCACGAAACGGGTCGGAATCGACGAAAACCGCGAGTTTTGATGACCGACACGTAAACGCACTATGCGTTTTTAGTCGTGGAAATCACCCGGACCCCAAAACAGTGAGTAATAGTCCACTAAACGGGCCAGATCGCCAAAACGTGATTGTTGAGGACCGACACATCAACGCACCTTGGGGTTCAACAACTATGGAAATCGCTTTGGGACCCCAAAACGGTGGGTAATATTCCACGAACGGCCCGTAGTCGCCCTAAACCGCGAGTTCATAATCGACACTTAAACGCACCTGTGGTTCGTTAATCATGGAAATCACCCGACCCCAAAACAGTGAGTAATAGTCCACAAACGGGCCGAATCGCCAACACTGCGATTGTTGATGACTGACACGTAAGCGCACATTGGGGTTCAACAACAATGGAAATCGCTTCGAGACCCCAAAACGGTGAGTAATACTCAATGAAACGGGTCAGAATCGACAAAAAATCGCGAGTGTTGATGACCGACACGTAAACGCACATGTGTTCGTTAATCGTGGAAATCACCCGACCCCAAAAGAGTGAGTAATAGTCCACTAAACGGGCCGAATCGCCAAAACTGTGATTGTTGAAGACCGACACGTAAGCGCACCTTGGGGTTCAACAACAATGGAAATCGCTTTGGGACCCCAAAACGGTGAGTAATAGTCCACGAAACGGGTCGGAATCGACAAAACCGCGAGTATTGATGACCGACACGTAAACACACCCCGCGTTCGTTAATCGTGGAAATCACACCGGGACCCCAAAACAGTGAGTAATAGTCCACGAAACGGGCCAGAATCGGCCAAAACTGTGAGTGTTGATAACCGACACATCAACGCACCTTGGGGTTCAACAACTATGGAAATCGCTTCGGGCCCCCAAAACGGTGAGTAATAGTCCACTAAACGGGCCGAATCGCATCGCCAAATCGCGAAAAGTTGATAACCGACATGTAAACGCACCCAGGGTTTGTTAATCGTGGAAATCACCCCGGGACCCCAAAACAGTGAGTAATACTCCACGAAACGGGTCGGAATCGACGAAAACCGCGAGTTTTGATGACCGACACGTAAACGCACCATGCGTTTTTTAGTCGTGGAAATCACTCCGGGACCCCAAAACAGTGAGTAATAGTCCACGAAACGGGCCAGGATCGGCCAAAACTGTGATTGTTGAGGACCGACACATCAACGCACCTTGGGGTTCAACAACTATGGAAATCGCTTTGGGACCCCAAAACGGTGGGTAATATTCCACGCAACGGGCCAGAGTCGTCCTAAACTGCGGAGTTCATAATCGACACTTAAACGCACCCAGGGTTCGTTAATCATGGAAATCACTCCGGGACCCCAAAACAGTGAGTAATAGTCCACAAAACGGGCCAGAATCGGCCAACACTGCGATTGTTGATGACTGACACGTAAGCGCACATTGGGGTTCAACAACAATGGAAATCGCTTCGAGACCCCAAAACGGTGAGTAATACTCAATGAAACGGGTCAGAATCGACAAAAACCGCGAAAAGTTGATGACCGACACGTAAACGCACATGTGTTCGTTAATCGTGGAAATCACCCGGACCCCAAAAGAGTGAGTAATAGTCCACTAAACGGGCCGAATCGCCAAAACTGTGATTGTTGAAGACCGACACGTAAGCGCACCTTGGGGTTCAACAACAATGGAAATCGCCCGACCCCAAAACGGTGAGTAATAGTCCACTAAACGGGTCGGAATCGACAAAACCGCGAGTATTGATGACCGACACGTAAACGCACTCTGCGGTTCGTTAATCGTGGAAATCACCCGACCCCAAAACAGTGAGTAATAGTCCACTAAACGGGCCGAATCGCCAAAACTGTGAGTGTTGATAACCGACACATCAACGCACCTTGGGGTTCAACAACTATGGAAATCGCCGCCCCCAAAACGGTGAGTAATAGTCCACTAAACGGGCCGTAATCGCATTAAATCGCGAAAGTGTTGATAACCGACACGTAAACGCACCTGTGGTTCGTTAATCGTGGAAATCACCCGACCCCAAAACAGTGAGTAATAGTCCACTAAACGGGCCGTAATCGCCAAACCACTAAACGGGTCGGAATCGACGAAACCGCGAAGTTTTGATGACCGACACGTAAACGCACTATGCGTTTTTAGTCGTGGAAATCACCCGACCCCAAAACAGTGAGTAATAGTCCACTAAACGGGCCAGATCGCCAAAACTGTGATTGTTGAGGACCGACACATCAACGCACCTTGGGGTTCAACAACTATGGAAATCGCCCGGACCCCAAAACGGTGGGTAATATTCCACGAACGGGCCGTAGTCGCCCTAAACCGCGGAGTTCATAATCGACACTTAAACGCACCCAGGGTTCGTTAATCATGGAAATCAATCCGGGACCCCAAAACAGTGAGTAATAGTCCACAAAACGGGCCAGAATCGGGCAACACTGCGATTGTTGATGACCGACACGTAAGCGCACATTAGGGTTCAACAACAATGGAAATCGCTTCGATACCCCAAAACGGTGAGTAATACTCAATGAAACGGGTCGAATCGACAAAAACGCGAAAAGTTGATGACCGACACGTAAACGCACATGTGTTCGTTAATCGTGGAAATCACCCGACCCCAAAAGAGTGAGTAATAGTCCACTAAACGGGCCGAATCGCCAAAACTGTGATTGTTGAAGACCGACACGTAAGCGCACCTTGGGGTTCAACAACAATGGAAATCGCTGGGACCCCAAAACGGTGAGTAATAGTCCACTAAACGGGTCGGAATCGACAAAACCGCGAGTATTGATGACCGACACGTAAACGCACCTCGCTGTTCGTTAATCGTGGAAATCACCCGACCCCAAAACAGTGAGTAATAGTCCACTAAACGGGCCGAATCGCCAAAACTGTGAGTGTTGATAACCGACACATCATCGCACCTTGGGGTTCAACAACTATGGAAATCGCTTCGGGCCCCAAAACGGTGAGTAATAGTCCACTAAACGGGCCGAATCGCATTAAATCGCGAAAAGTTGATAACCGACATGTAAGCGCACCTGGGTTCGTTAATCGTGGAAATCACCCGACCCCAAAACAGTGAGTAATACTCACTAAACGGGTCGGAATCGACGAAAACCGCGAAGTTTTGATGACCGACACGTAAACGCACTATGCGTTTTTAGTCGTGGAAATCACCCGGACCCCAAAACAGTGAGTAATAGTCCACTAAACGGGCCAGATCGCCAAAACTGTGATTGTTGAGGACCGACACATCAACGCACCTTGGGGTTCAACAACTATGGAAATCGCTGGGACCCCAAAACGTGGGTAATATTCCACGAACGGGCCGTAGTCGCCCTAAACCGCGAGTTCATAATCGACACTTAAACGCACCTGTGGTTCGTTAATCATGGAAATCACCCGACCCCAAAACAGTGAGTAATAGTCCACAAACGGGCCAGAATCGCCAACACCGCGATTGTTGATGACCGACACGTAAGCGCACCTTGGGGTTCAACAACAATGGAAATCACTTCGACCCCAAAACGGTGAGTAATACTCAATGAAACGGGTCGAATCGACAAAACCGCGAAAAGTTGATGACCGACACGTAAACGCACATGTGTTCGTTAATCGTGGAAATCACCCGACCCCAAAAGAGTGAGTAATAGTCCACTAAACGGGCCGAATCGCCAAAACTGTGATTGTTGAAGACCGACACGTAGCGCACCTTGGGGTTCAACAACAATGGAAATCGCTGGGACCCCAAAACGGTGAGTAATAGTCCACTAAACGGGTCGGAATCGACAAAACCGCGAGTATTGATGACCGACACGTAAACGCACCTCGCGTTCGTTAATCGTGGAAATCACCCGACCCCAAAACAGTGAGTAATAGTCCACTAAACGGGCCGAATCGCCAAAACTGTGAGTGTTGATGACCGACACGTCAACGCACCTTGGGGTTCAACAACTATGGAAATCGCCGGACCCCAAAACGGTGAGTAATAGTCCACTAAACGGGCCGTAATCGCATTAAAACCGCGAAAAGTTGAAACCGACGTAAACGTTGATGACCGACACGTAAACGCACCTGGGTTCGTTAATCATGGAAATCACCCGACCCCAAAAAAAGTGAGTAATAGTCCACGAAACGGGCCGAATCGCCAAAACCGCGAAGTGTTGATGACCGACACGTAAACGCACCTTGGGGTTCGCTAATCATGGAAATCACCCGACCCCAAAACAGTGAGTAATAGTCCACTTAAACGGGCCGTAATCGCCAAAACCCGACGAAAACAGTGTTGATGACCGACACGAAGCGCACCTTGGGGTTCAACAACAATGGAAATCACCCGACCCCAAAACGGTGAGTAATAGTCCACTAAACGGGTCGAATCGACAAAAATCGCGAAAAGTTGATGACCGACACGTAAACGCACTCGTGTTCGTTAATCGTGGAAATCACCCGGACCCCAAAACAGTGAGTAATAGTCCACTAAACGGGCCAGAATCGCCAAAACTGTGATTGTTGATGACCGACACGTAAGCGCACCTTGGGGTTCAACAACATGGAAATCGCCCGGACCCCAAAACGGTGAGTAATAGTCCACTAAACGGGTCGGAATCGACAAAACCGCGAGTATTGATGACCGACACGAATCACCTCGCGTTCGTTAATCGTGGAAATCACCCGACCCCAAAACAGTGAGTAATAGTCCATAAACGGGCCGAATCGCCAAAACGACGACACAAAACGCACTTGGGGTTCAACAACTATTCGCCGCCCCCAATCGTGGAAATCACCCGACCCCAAAACAAAATGAGTAATAGTCCACTAAACGGGCCGTAATCGACAAAACCGCGAAAACAGTGTTGATGACCGACACGTAAACGCACTTTTGATGGGTTCGCTAACTATGCGTGGAAATCACCCGACCCCAAAACAGTGAGTAATAGTCCACTAAACGGGCCAGATCGCCAAAACTGTGATTGTTGAGGACCGACACATCAACGCACCTTGGGGTTCAACAACTATGGAAATCGCCCGACCCCAAAACGGTGGTAATATTCCACGAAACGGGCCGTAGTCGCCCTAAATCCGCGGAGTTCATAATCGACACTTAAACGCACCTGTGGTTCGTTAATCATGGAAATCACCCGACCCCAAAACAGTGAGTAATAGTCCACAAACGGGCCAGAATCGCCAACACCGCGATTGTTGATGACCGACACGAAGCGCACATTGGGGTTCAACAACAATGGAAATCACCCGCTTCGACCCCCAAAACGGTGAGTAATACTCAATGAAACGGGTCGAATCGACAAAAACGCGAAAGTGTTGATGACCGACACGTAAACGCACATGTGTTCGTTAATCGTGGAAATCACCCGGACCCCAAAGAGTGAGTAATAGTCCACGAAACGGGCCAGAATCGGCCAAAACTGTGATTGTTGAAGACCGACACGTAAGCGCACCTTGGGGTTCAACAACAATGGAAATCGCTTTGGGACCCCAAAACGGTGAGTAATAGTCCACGAAACGGGTCGGAATCGACAAAACCGCGAGTATTGATGACCGACACCTAAACGCACTCGCTCTCGTTAATCGTGGAAATCACCCGACCCCAAAACAGTGAGTAATAGTCCACGAAACGGGCCAGAATCGGCCAAAACTGTGAGTGTTGATAACCGACACATCAACGCACCTTGGGGTTCAACAACTATGGAAATCGCTTCGGGCCCCCAAAACGGTGAGTAATAGTCCACGAAACGGGCCGTAATCGCATTAAATCGCGAAAAGTTGATAACCGACATGTAAACGCACCTGTGGTTCGTTAATCGTGGAAATCACCCGACCCCAAAACAGTGAGTAATACTCACTAAACGGGTCGGAATCGACGAAAACCGCGAAGTTTTGATGACCGACACGTAAACGCACTATGCGTTTTTAGTCGTGGAAATCACCCGGACCCCAAAACAGTGAGTAATAGTCCACTAAACGGGCCAGATCGCCAAAACTGTGATTGTTGAGGACCGACACATCAACGCACCTTGGGGTTCAACAACTATGGAAATCGCTTTGGGACCCCAAAACGGTGGGTAATATTCCACGCAACGAGCCAGAGTCGTCCTAAACTGCGGAGTTCATAATCGACACTTAAACGCACCCAGGGTTCGTTAATCATGGAAATCACTCCGGGACCCCAAAACAGTGAGTAATAGTCCACAAAACGGGCCAGAATCGGCCAACACTGCGTTTGTTGATGACTGACACGTAAGCGCACATTGGGGTTCAACAAAAATGGAAATTGCTTCGATACCCCAAAACGGTGAGTAATACTCAATGAAACGGGTCAGAATCGACAAAAATTGCGAGTGTTGATGACCGACACGTAAACGCACATGTGTTCGTTAATCGTGGAAATCACTCCGGGACCCCTAAAGAGTGAGTAATAGTCCACGAAACGGGCCAGAATCGGCCAAAACTGTGATTGTTGAAGACCGACACGTAAGCGCACCTTGGGGTTCAACAACAATGGAAATCGCTTTGGGACCCCAAAACGGTGAGTAATAGTCCACGAAACGGGTCGGAATCGACAAAACCGCGAGTATTGATGACCGACACGTAAACGCACCCTGCGTTCGTTAATCGTGGAAATCACCCGACCCCAAAACAGTGAGTAATAGTCCACTAAACGGGCCGAATCGCCAAAACTGTGAGTGTTGATAACCGACACATCAACGCACCTTGGGGTTCAACAACTATGGAAATCGCCGCCCCAAAACGGTGAGTAATAGTCCACTAAACGGGCCGAATCGCATTAAATCGCGAAAAGTTGATAACCGACATGTAAACGCACCTGGGTTCGTTAATCGTGGAAATCACCCGACCCCAAAACAGTGAGTAATACTCACTAAACGGGTCGGAATCGACGAAAACCGCGAAGTTTTGATGACCGACACGTAAACGCACTATGCGCTTTTAGTCGTGGAAATCACCCGGACCCCAAAACAGTGAGTAATAGTCCACTAAACGGGCCAGATCGCCAAAACTGTGATTGTTGAGGACCGACACATCAACGCACCTTGGGGTTCAACAACTATGGAAATCGCCCGGACCCCAAAACGGTGGGTAATATTCCACGAACGGGCCGTAGTCGCCCTAAACCGCGGAGTTCATAATCGACACTTAAACGCACCTGTGGTTCGTTAATCATGGAAATCACCCGGACCCCAAAACAGTGAGTAATAGTCCACAAACGGGCCGTAATCGCCAACATCGCGATTGTTGATGACCGACACGAAGCGCACATTGGGGTTCAACAACAATGGAAATCACTTCGATACCCCAAAACGGTGAGTAATACTCAATGAAACGGGTCGAATCGACAAAACCGCGAAAAGTTGATGACCGACACGTAAACGCACATGTGTTCGTTAATCGTGGAAATCACCCGGACCCCAAAGAGTGAGTAATAGTCCACTAAACGGGCCGAATCGCCAAAACTGTGATTGTTGAAGACCGACACGTAAGCGCACCTTGGGGTTCAACAACAATGGAAATCGCCCGGACCCCAAAACGGTGAGTAATAGTCCACTAAACGGGTCGGAATCGACAAAACCGCGAGTATTGATGACCGACACGTAAACGCACTCGCGTCGTTATCGTGGAAATCACCCGACCCCAAAACAGTGAGTAATAGTCCACTAAACGGGCCGAATCGCCAAAACTGTGAGTGTTGATAACCGACACATCAACGCACCTTGGGGTTCAACAACTATGGAAATCGCCGCCCCCCAAAACGGTGAGTAATAGTCCACTAAACGGGCCGAATCGCATTAAATCGCGAAAAGTTGATAACCGACATGTAAACGCACCTGTGGTTCGTTAATCGTGGAAATCACCCGACCCCAAAACAGTGAGTAATACTCACTAAACGGGTCGGAATCGACAAAACCGCGAAGTTTTGATGACCGACACGTAAACGCACTATGCGCTTTTAGTCGTGGAAATCACCCGACCCCAAAACAGTGAGTAATAGTCCACTAAACGGGCCAGATCGCCAAAACTGTGATTGTTGAGGACCGACACATCAACGCACCTTGGGGTTCAACAACTATGGAAATCGCCCGGGACCCCAAAACGGTGGGTAATATTCCACGAAACGGGCCGTAGTCGCCCTAAATCGCGGAGTTCATAATCGACACTTAAACGCACCTGTGGTTCGTTAATCATGGAAATCACCCGACCCCAAAACAGTGAGTAATAGTCCACAAAACGGGCCAGAATCGGCCAACACTGCGATTGTTGATGACTGACACGTAAGCGCACCTTGGGGTTCAACAACAATGGAAATTGCTTCGATACCCCAAAACGGTGAGTAATACTCAATGAAACGGGTCGAATCGACAAAACCGCGAAAAGTTGATGACCGACACGTAAACGCACATGTGTTCGTTAATCGTGGAAATCACCCGGACCCCAAAAGAGTGAGTAATAGTCCACTAAACGGGCCGAATCGCCAAAACTGTGATTGTTGAAGACCGACACGTAAGCGCACCTTGGGGTTCAACAACAATGGAAATCGCTTTGGGACCCCAAAACGGTGAGTAATAGTCCACGAAACGGGTCGGAATCGACAAAACCGCGAGTATTGATGACCGACACGTAAACGCACCCTGTGTTCGTTAATCGTGGAAATCACCCGACCCCAAAACAGTGAGTAATAGTCCACGAAACGGGCCTGAATCGCCAAAACTGTGAGTGTTGATAACCGACACATCAACGCACCTTGGGGTTCAACAACTATGGAAATCGCCTCGGGCCCCCAAAACGGTGAGTAATAGTCCACGAAACGGGCCGAATCGCATTAAAATCGCGAAAAGTTGATAACCGACATGTAAACGCACCTGTGGTTCGTTAATCGTGGAAATCACCCGACCCCAAAACAGTGAGTAATACTCCACGAAACGGGTCGGAATCGACGAAAACCGCGAGTTTTGATGACCGACACGTAAACGCACCATGCGTTCTTTAGTCGTGGAAATCACCCCGGGACCCCAAAACAGTGAGTAATAGTCCACGAAACGGGCCAGGATCGGCCAAAACTGTGATTGTTGAGGACCGACACATCAACGCACCTTGGGGTTCAACAACTATGGAAATCGCTTTGGGACCCCAAAACGGTGGGTAATATTCCACGCAACGGGCCAGAGTCGTCCTAAACTGCGGAGTTCATAATCGACACTTAAACGCACCCAGGGTTCGTTAATCATGGAAATCACCCGACCCCAAAACAGTGAGTAATAGTCCACAAACGGGCCGAATCGCCAACACCGCGATTGTTGATGACCGACACGTAGCGCATTATTGGGGTTCAACAACAATGGAAATCACTTCGATACCCCAAAACGGTGAGTAATACTCAATGAAACGGGTCGAATCGACAAAAACGCGAAAAGTTGATGACCGACACGTAAACGCACATGTGTTCGTTAATCGTGGAAATCACCCGGACCCCAAAGAGTGAGTAATAGTCCACTAAACGGGCCGAATCGCCAAAACTGTGATTGTTGACGACCGACACGTAAGCGCACCTTGGGGTTCAACAACAATGGAAATCGCTTTGGGACCCCAAAACGGTGAGTAATAGTCCACGAAACGGGTCGGAATCGACAAAACCGCGAGTATTGATGACCGACACGTAAACGCACTCTGGGGTTCGTTAATCGTGGAAATCACCCGACCCCAAAAAAAGTGAGTAATAGTCCACTAAACGGGCCAGAATCGCCAAAACTGTGAGTGTTGATAACCGACACGTAAACGCACCTTGGGGTTCAACAACTATGGAAATCGCCGCCCCCAAACGGTGAGTAATAGTCCACCAAACGGGCCGAACGGGCCGAATCGCACCTTAAACCCGACCCCAAAACAGTGAGTAATAGTCCACGAAACGGGCCGGAATCGATGCCGCGAAGTTTTGATGACCGACACGTAAACGCACTATGCTGTCGTGGAAATCACCCGTTAAAACAGGTAAATCACCGGGCCACCCCAAAACAGTGAGTAATACGAACGCACGGGGTTCGGAAATCGCCCGGACCCCAAAACGGTGGGTAATATTCCACGAACGGGCCGAAGTCGCCCTTCGCGAGTGTTGATAATCGACACGTAAGCGCACCTTGGGGTTCGTTAATCATGGAAATCACTCCGGGACACCAAAACAGTGAGTAATAGTCCACAAAACGGGCCAGACTCGGCCAAAATAGCAAGTGTTGAAGACCGACACGTAAGCGCACCTTGGGGTTCGGTTCAACAACAATGGAAATCACCGATACCCCAAAACGGTGAGTAATAGTCCACGAAACGGGCCGTAATCGACAAAAATCGCGAAAAGTTGATGACCGACACGTAAACGCACCTGTGTTCGCTAATCATGGAAATCACCCGACCCCAAAACAGTGAGTAATAGTCCACTAAACGGGCCAGAATCGGCCAACACTGCGATTGTTGATGACCGACACGTAAGCGCACCTTGGGGTTCAACAACAATGGAAATCGCTTTGGGACCCCAAAACGGTGAGTAATAGTCCACGAAACGGGTCGGAATCGACAAAACCGCGAGTGTTGATGACCGACACATAAACGCACCTGTGTTCGTTAATCGTGGAAATCACCCGACCCCAAAACAGTGAGTAATAGTCCACTAAACGGGCCGAATCGCCAAAACTGTGAGTGTTGATGACCGACACGAAACGCACCTTGGGGTTCAACAACTATGGAAATCGCCGGACCCCAAAACGGTGAGTAATAGTCCACTAAACGGGCCGTAATCGATTAAATCGCGAAAAGTTGATGCCCGACACGTAACGCACCTGGGTTCGTTAATCGTGGAAATCACCCGACCCCAAAACAGTGAGTAATAGTCCACTAAACGGGTCGGAATCGACCAAAACCGCGAAGTTTTGATGACCGACACGTAAACGCACTATGCGTTCGCTAGTCGTGGAAATCACCCGACCCCAAAACAGTGAGTAATAGTCCACTAAACGGGCCAGATCGCCAAAACTGTGATTGTTGATGACCGACACATCAACGCACCTTGGGGTTCAACAACTATGGAAATCGCCCGGACCCCAAAACGGTGGGTAATAGTCCACGAACGGGCCGTAATCGCCCTAAATCGCGAGTTTGATAATCGACACTTAAACGCACCTGTGGTTCGTTAATCATGGAAATCACCCGACCCCAAAACAGTGAGTAATAGTCCACAAAACGGGCCAGAATCGGCCAACACTGCGATTGTTGATGACTGACACGTAAGCGCACATTGGGGTTCAACAACAATGGAAATCACCGATACCCCAAAACGGTGAGTAATACTCAATGAAACGGGTCGAATCGACAAAAACCGCGAAAGTGTTGATGACCGACACGTAAACGCACTATGTGTTCGCTTAATCGTGGAAATCACCCGGACCCCAAAACAGTGAGTAATAGTCCACAAAACGGGCCAGAATCGGCCAAAACTGTGATTGTTGAAGACCGACACGTAAGCGCACCTTGGGGTTCAACAACAATGGAAACCGCTTTGGGACCCCAAAACGGTGAGTAATAGTCCACGAAACGGGTCGGAATCAACAAAAACCGCGATATTTGATGACTGACACGTAAACGCACCCTTGGTTCGTTAATCGTGGAAATCACCCGACCCCAAAACAGTGAGTAATAGTCCACTAAACGGGCCGAATCGCCAAAACTGCGAGTGTTGATGAACCGACACGAAGCGCACCTTGGGGTTCAACAACAATGGAAATCGCCGACCCCCCAAAACGGTGAGTAATAGTCCACTAAACGGGCCGTAATCGACAAAACCGCGAAAAGTTGATGACCGACACGTAAACGCACCTCGTGTGTTCGTTAATCGTGGAAATCACCCGGACCCCAAAACAGTGAGTAATAGTCCACTAAACGGGCCAGAATCGCCAAAACTGTGATTGTTGATGACCGACACGTCAACGCACCTTGGGGTTCAACAACTCATGGAAATCGCCCGGACCCCAAAACGGTGAGTAATAGTCCACGAAACGGGCCGTATCGACCAAAATCGCGAGTGTTGATGCCCGACACGTAAACGCACCTGGGGTTCGTTAATCATGGAAATCACCCGACCCCAAAACAGTGAGTAATAGTCCACAAACGGGCCAGAATCGCCAAAACGGCGATTGTTGATGATCGACACGAAACGCACATTGGGGTTCAACAACAATGTTTGATGGTGAGTAATACCAATGAAACGGGTCGAATCGCAAAACCGCGAAAAGTTGATGACCGACACGTAAACGCACCTGGTTCAACAATCATGGAAATCACCCGGACCCCAAAACAGTGAGTAATAGTCCACTAAACGGGCCGAATCGCCAAAAACTGCGATTGTTGATGACCGACACGTAAGCGCACCTCGACAAAACCGCGAGGGGTTCGCTTAATCGTGGAAATCACCCGACCCCAAAACAGTGAGTAATAGTCCACTAAACGGGTCGGAATCGACCAAAACCGCGAAGTGTTGATGACCGACACGTAAACGCACTATGCGTTCGCTAATCGTGGAAATCACCCGACCCCAAAACAGTGAGTAATAGTCCACTAAACGGGCCAGATCGCCAAAACTGTGATTGTTGATGACCGACACGTCAACGCACCTTGGGGTTCAACAACTATGGAAATCGCCCGACCCCAAAACGGTGGGTAATAGTCCACGAAACGGGCCGTAATCGCCCTAAATCGCGGTGTTCATAATCGACACTTAAACGCACCTGTGGTTCGTTAATCATGGAAATCACCCGACCCCAAAACAGTGAGTAATAGTCCACAAACGGGCCGAATCGCCAAAACCGCGATTGTTGATGACCGACACGTAGCACTTATGACATGGGTTCGGGTTCAACAACAATGGAAATCACTTCGATACCCCAAAACGGTGAGTAATACTCAATGAAACGGGTCGAATCGACAAAAATCGAAAAGTTGATGACCGACACGAAACGCACATGTGTTCGTTAATCGTGGAAATCACCCGGACCCCAAAGAGTGAGTAATAGTCCACTAAACGGGCCAGAATCGCCAAAACTGTGATTGTTGAAGACCGACACGTAAGCGCACCTTGGGGTTCAACAACAATGGAAATCGCCCGGGACCCCAAAACGGTGAGTAATAGTCCACTAAACGGGTCGGAATCGACAAAACCGCGAGTATTGATGACCGACACGTAAACGCACTCTGTAATAGTTCGCTTAATCGTGGAAATCACCCGACCCCAAAACAGTGAGTAATAGTCCACTAAACGGGCCAGAATCGCCAAAACTGTGAGTGTTGATAACCGACACATCAACGCACCTTGGGGTTCAACAACTATGGAAATCGCCGACCCCAAAACGGTGAGTAATAGTCCACTAAACGGGCCGAATCGCATTAAATCGCGAAAAGTTGATAACCGACATGTAAACGCACCTGTGGTTCGTTAATCGTGGAAATCACCCGACCCCAAAACAGTGAGTAATACTCACTAAACGGGTCGGAATCGACGAAAACCGCGAAGTTTTGATGACCGACACGTAAACGCACTATGCGTTCGCTAGTCGTGGAAATCACCCGGACCCCAAAACAGTGAGTAATAGTCCACTAAACGGGCCAGATCGCCAAAACTGTGATTGTTGAGGACCGACACATCAACGCACCTTGGGGTTCAACAACTATGGAAATCGCCCGACCCCAAAACGGTGGGTAATATTCCACGAACGGGCCGTAGTCGCCCTAAATCGCGGAGTTCATAATCGACACTTAAACGCACCTGTGGTTCGTTAATCATGGAAATCACCCGACCCCAAAACAGTGAGTAATAGTCCACAAAACGGGCCAGAATCGGCCAACACTGCGATTGTTGATGACTGACACGTAACGCACATTGGGGTTCAACAACAATGGAAATTGCTTCGATACCCCAAAACGGTGAGTAATACTCAATGAAACGGGTCAGAATCGACAAAAACCGCGAGTGTTGATGACCGACACGTAAACGCACATGTGTTCGTTAATCGTGGAAATCACTCCGGGACCCCTAAAGAGTGAGTAATAGTCCACGAAACGGGCCAGAATCGGCCAAAACTGTGATTGTTGAAGACCGACACGTAAGCGCACCTTGGGGTTCAACAACAATGGAAATCGCCCGACCCCAAAACGGTGAGTAATAGTCCACGGGCCGTAAACGGGTCGGAATCGACAAAACCGCGAGTATTGATGACCGACACGTAAACGCACCTCGCGCTCGTTAATCGTGGAAATCACCCGACCCCAAAACAGTGAGTAATAGTCCACTAAACGGGCCGAATCGCCAAAACTGTGAGTGTTGATAACCGACACATCAACGCACCTTGGGGTTCAACAACTATGGAAATCGCCGCCCCAAAACGGTGAGTAATAGTCCACTAAACGGGCCGAATCGCATTAAATCGCGAAAAGTTGATAACCGACATGTAAACGCACCTGTGGTTCGTTAATCGTGGAAATCACCCGACCCCAAAACAGTGAGTAATACTCACTAAACGGGTCGGAATCGACGAAAACCGCGAAGTTTTGATGACCGACACGTAAACGCACTATGCGTTCGCCTAGTCGTGGAAATCACCCGGACCCCAAAACAGTGAGTAATAGTCCACTAAACGGGCCAGATCGCCAAAACTGTGATTGTTGAGGACCGACACATCAACGCACCTTGGGGTTCAACAACTATGGAAATCGCCCGGACCCCAAAACGGTGGGTAATATTCCACGAAACGGCCCGAGTCGCCCTAAATCGCGGAGTTCATAATCGACACTTAAACGCACCTGTGGTTCGTTAATCATGGAAATCACCCGACCCCAAAACAGTGAGTAATAGTCCACAAACGGGCCGTGAATCGCCAACATCGCGATTGTTGATGACCGACACGAAGCGCACGGTGAGGGTTCAATGAACAACAATGGAAATCGCTTCGATACCCCAAAACGGTGAGTAATACTCAACCCCAAACGGGTCGTAATCGACAAAAACCGCGAAAAACTGTGTTGATGACCGACACGTAAGCGCACATGGGTTCGTTAATCATGGAAATCACCCGGACCCCAAAACAGTGAGTAATAGTCCACTAAACGGGCCGAATCGCCAAAACTGTGAAAGTGTTGATGACCGACACGTAAGCGCACCTTGGGGTTCGCTAATCATGGAAATCACCCGGACCCCAAAACAGTGAGTAATAGTCCACTAAACGGGCCGTAATCGACAACTAAAATCGCGAAAACGTGTTGATGCCCGACACGTAAGCGCACGCACCTTGGGGTTCGCTAATCATGGAAATCACCCGGACCCCAAAACAGTGAGTAATAGTCTAAACGGGCCGTAATCGACCAAACCGCGAGTGTTGATGACCGACACGTAAGCGCACCTTGGGGTTCGCTTATCGTGGAAATCACCCGGACCCCAAACAAGTGAGTAATAGTCCACACTAAACGGGCCAGAATCGCCAAAACAGTGAGTGATTGTTGATGACCCGACACGTAAGCGCACCTTGGGGTTCAACAATCATGGAAATCACCCGACCCCAAAACGGTGAGTAATAGTCCACTAAACGGCCGGAATCGACAAAACCGCGAGTGTTGATGACCGACACGTAAACGCACCTCGGGTTCGTTAATCGTGGAAATCACCCGACCCCAAAACAGTGAGTAATAGTCCACTAAACGGGCCGAATCGCCAAAACTGTGATTGTTGATGACCGACACGTAAACGCACCTTGGGGTTCAACAACTATGGAAATCGCCGGGACCCCAAAACGGTGAGTAATAGTCCACGAAACGGGCCGAATCGACAAAATCGCGAAAAGTTTGATGCCCGACACGTAAACGCACCTGTGGGTTCGTTAATCGTGGAAATCACCCGGACCCCAAAACAGTGAGTAATAGTCCACTAAACGGGCCGAATCGCCAAAATCGCGAGTGTTGATGCCCGACACGTAAGCGCACCTTGGGGTTCGCTTATCATGGAAATCACCCGGACCCCAAAACGGTGAGTAATAGTCCACTAAACGGGCCGTAATCGCACAAAATCGCGAAAGTGTTGATGCCCGACACGTAAACGCACCTGGGGTTCGTTAATCATGGAAATCACCCGACCCCAAAACAGTGAGTAATAGTCCACTAAACGGGCCGTAATCGACCAAAACCGCGAAGTTTTGATGACCGACACGTAAGCGCACCTGTTTTTAGTCATGGAAATCACCCGACCCCAAAACAGTGAGTAATAGTCCACTAAACGGGCCAGAATCGCCAAAAATCGCGATTGTTGATGACCGACACGTAAACGCACCTTGGGGTTCAACAACTCATGGAAATCGCTGGGACCCCAAAACGGTGGGTAATAGTCCACGAAACGGGCCGAATCGCCCTAAAATCGCGGAGTTCATAATCGACACTTAAACGCACCTGTGGTTCGTTAATCATGGAAATCACCCGACCCCAAAACAGTGAGTAATAGTCCACAAAACGGGCCAGAATCGGCCAACACTGCGATTGTTGATGACTGACACGTAAGCGCACATTGGGGTTCAACAACAATGGAAATTGCTTCGATACCCCAAAACGGTGAGTAATACTCAATGAAACGGGTCAGAATCGACAAAAACGCGAATAGTTGATGACCGACACGTAAACGCACATGTGTTCGTTAATCGTGGAAATCACTCCGGGACCCCAAAAGAGTGAGTAATAGTCCACGAAACGGGCCAGAATCGGCCAAAACTGTGATTGTTGAAGACCGACACGTAAGCGCACCTTGGGGTTCAACAACAATGGAAATCGCCCGGACCCCAAAACGGTGAGTAATAGTCCACGAAACGGGTCGGAATCGACAAAACCGCGAGTATTGATGACCGACACGTAAACGCACCCTGCGTTCGTTAATCGTGGAAATCACTCCGGGACCCCAAAACAGTGAGTAATAGTCCACGAAACGGGCCAGAATCGGCCAAAACTGTGAGTGTTGATAACCGACACATCAACGCACCTTGGGGTTCAACAACTATGGAAATCGCCGACCCCAAAACGGTGAGTAATAGTCCACTAAACGGGCCGAATCGCATTAAATCGCGAAAAGTTGATAACCGACATGTAAACGCACCTGTGGTTCGTTAATCGTGGAAATCACCCGACCCCAAAACAGTGAGTAATACTCACTAAACGGGTCGGAATCGACGAAAACCGCGAAGTTTTGATGACCGACACGTAAACGCACTATTCGCTTTTTAGTCGTGGAAATCACCCGGACCCCAAAACAGTGAGTAATAGTCCACTAAACGGGCCAGATCGCCAAAACTGTGATTGTTGAGGACCGACACATCAACGCACCTTGGGGTTCAACAACTATGGAAATCGCCCGGGACCCCAAAACGGTGGGTAATATTCCACGAACGGGCCGTAGTCGCCCTAAACCGCGGAGTTCATAATCGACACTTAAACGCACCTGTGGTTCGTTAATCATGGAAATCACCCGACCCCAAAACAGTGAGTAATAGTCCACAAACGGGCCAGAATCGCCAACACCGCGATTGTTGATGACCGACACGTAAGCGCACATTGGGTTCAACAACAATGGAAATCACCGATACCCCAAAACGGTGAGTAATACTCAATGAAACGGGTCGAATCGACAAAAATCGCGAAAAGTTGATGACCGACACGTAAACGCACATGTGTTCGCTAATCGTGGAAATCACCCGGACCCCAAAGAGTGAGTAATAGTCCACTAAACGGGCCGAATCGCCAAAACTGTGATTGTTGAAGACCGACACGTAAGCGCACCTTGGGGTTCAACAACAATGGAAATCGCCCGGACCCCAAAACGGTGAGTAATAGTCCACTAAACGGGTCGGAATCGACAAAACCGCGAGTATTGATGACCGACACGTAAACGCACTCGCTCGTTAATCGTGGAAATCACCCGACCCCAAAACAGTGAGTAATAGTCCACTAAACGGGCCGAAATCGCCAAAACTGTGAGTGTTGATAACCGACACATCAACGCACCTTGGGGTTCAACAACTATGGAAATCGCCGCCCCCAAAACGGTGAGTAATAGTCCACTAAACGGGCCGAATCGCATTAAAATCGCGAAAAGTTGATAACCGACATGTAAACGCACCTGTGGTTCGTTAATCGTGGAAATCACCCGGACCCCAAAACAGTGAGTAATACTCCACGAAACGGGTCGGAATCGACGAAAACCGCGAGTTTTGATGACCGACACGTAAACGCACCATGCGTTCTTTAGTCGTGGAAATCACTCCGGGACCCCAAAACAGTGAGTAATAGTCCACGAAACGGGCCAGAATCGGCCAAAACTGTGATTGTTGAGGACCGACACATCAACGCACCTTGGGGTTCAACAACTATGGAAATCGCTTTGGGACCCCAAAACGGTGGGTAATATTCCACGCAACGAGCCAGAGTCGTCCTAAACTGCGGAGTTCATAATCGACACTTAAACGCACCCAGGGTTCGTTAATCATGGAAATCACTCCGGGACCCCAAAACAGTGAGTAATAGTCCACAAAACGGGCCAGAATCGGCCAACACTGCGATTGTTGATGACTGACACGTAAGCGCACATTGGGGTTCAACAACAATGGAAATTGCTTCGATACCCCAAAACGGTGAGTAATACTCAATGAAACGGGTCAGAATCGACAAAAACCGCGAGTGTTGATGACCGACACGTAAACGCACATGTGTTCGTTAATCGTGGAAATCACTCCGGGACCCCTAAAGAGTGAGTAATAGTCCACGAAACGGGCCAGAATCGGCCAAAACTGTGATTGTTGAAGACCGACACGTAAGCGCACCTTGGGGTTCAACAACAATGGAAATCGCTTTGGGACCCCAAAACGGTGAGTAATAGTCCACGAAACGGGTCGGAATCGACAAAACCGCGAGTATTGATGACCGACACGTAAACGCACCCTGCGTTCGTTAATCGTGGAAATCACCCGACCCCAAAACAGTGAGTAATAGTCCACTAAACGGGCCGAATCGCCAAAACTGTGAGTGTTGATAACCGACACGTCAACGCACCTTGGGGTTCAACAACTATGGAAATCGCCGCCCCCAAAACGGTGAGTAATAGTCCACTAAACGGGCCGTAATCGCATTAAAACGCGAAAGTGTTGATCAACCGAGTAATAGTCCACGTAATCGAAAAATCGTTGATGCCCGAACGCACGCACCTGGGTTCGTTAATCGTGGAAATCACCCGACCCCAAAACAGTGAGTAATAGTCCACTAAACGGGCCGTCGGAATCGACGAAAAACCGCGAAGTTTTGATGACCGACACGTAAACGCACTAAACGCACTGCGGGTTCGCTAGTCGTGGAAATCACCCGGACCCCAAAACAGTGAGTAATAGTCCACTAAACGGGCCAGATCGCCAAAACTGTGATTGTTGAGGACCGACACGTCAACGCACCTTGGGGTTCAACAACTATGGAAATCGCCCGACCCCAAAACGGTGAGTAATATTCCACGAAACGGGCCGTAATCGCCCTAAACCGCGAGTTCATAATCGACACTTAAACGCACCTGTGGTTCGTTAATCATGGAAATCACCCGACCCCAAAACAGTGAGTAATAGTCCACAAACGGGCCGAATCGCCAACACCGCGATTGTTGATGACCGACACGAAGCGCACATTGGGGTTCAACAACAATGGAAATCACCCGACCCCAAAACGGTGAGTAATACTCAATGAAACGGGTCGAATCGACAAAAACCGCGAAAAGTTGATGACCGACACGAAACGCACATGTGTTCGTTAATCGTGGAAATCACCCGGACCCCAAAAGAGTGAGTAATAGTCCACTAAACGGGCCGAATCGCCAAAACTGTGATTGTTGAAGACCGACACGTAAGCGCACCTTGGGGTTCAACAACAATGGAAATCGCTTTGGGACCCCAAAACGGTGAGTAATAGTCCACGAAACGGGTCGGAATCGACAAAACCGCGAGTATTGATGACCGACACGTAAACGCACCCTGCGTTCGTTAATCGTGGAAATCACGCCGGGACCCCAAAACAGTGAGTAATAGTCCACGAAACGGGCCAGAATCGGCCAAAACTGTGAGTGTTGATAACCGACACATCAACGCACCTTGGGGTTCAACAACTATGGAAATCGCTTCGGGCCCCCAAAACGGTGAGTAATAGTCCACGAAACGGGCCGAATCGCATTAAATCGCGAAAAGTGTTGATAACCGACATGTAAACGCACCTGTGGTTCGTTAATCGTGGAAATCACCCGACCCCAAAACAGTGAGTAATACTCCACGAAACGGGTCGGAATCGACGAAAACCGCGAGTTTTGATGACCGACACGTAAACGCACTATGCGTTTTTAGTCGTGGAAATCACCCGACCCCAAAACAGTGAGTAATAGTCCACGAAACGGGCCAGGATCGGCCAAAACTGTGATTGTTGAGGACCGACACATCAACGCACCTTGGGGTTCAACAACTATGGAAATCGCTTTGGGACCCCAAAACGGTGGGTAATATTCCACGCAACGGGCCAGAGTCGTCCTAAACTGCGGAGTTCATAATCGACACTTAAACGCACCCAGGGTTCGTTAATATGGAAATCACTCTGGGACCCCAAAACAGTGAGTAATAGTCCACAAAACGGGCCAGAATCGGCCAACACTGCGATTGTTGATGACCGACACGTATGCGCACATTGGGGTTCAACAACAATGGAAATCGCTTCGAGACCCCAAAACGGTGAGTAATACTCAATGAAACGGGTCAGAATCGACAAAAACTGCGAGTGTTGATGACCGACACGTAAACGCACCTGTGTTCGTTAATCGTGGAAATCACTCCGGGACCCCTAAAGAGTGAGTAATAGTCCACTAAACGGGCCGAATCGCCAAAACTGTGATTGTTGAAGACCGACACGTAAGCGCACCTTGGGGTTCAACAACAATGGAAATCGCCCGGACCCCAAAACGGTGAGTAATAGTCCACTAAACGGGTCGGAATCGACAATGCCCGACACGCACTCTGATGGAAATCACCCGTATTAGTCCATGACCGACAAAAATCGTGAAACGCACGTAAGCGCACCTCGGAAATCACCCGGACCCCAAAACGGTAAATAGTCCACTAAACGGGCCGGAATCGATCGCGACCCGACCCCAAAAATCACCCGACCCCAAAACAGTGAGTAATAGTCCACTAAACGGGCCAGAATCGCCAAAACTATGAGTGTTGATAACCGACACATCAACGCACCTTGGGGTTCAACAACTATGGAAATCGCTTCGGCCCCCAAAACGGTGAGTAATAGTCCACTAAACGGGCCGAATCGCATTAAAATCGCGAAAAGTTGATAACCGACATGTAAACGCACCTGTGGTTCGTTAATCGTGGAAATCACCCGACCCCAAAACAGTGAGTAATACTCACTAAACGGGTCGGAATCGACCAAAACCGCGAAGTTTTGATGACCGACACGTAAACGCACTATGCGTTTTTAGTCGTGGAAATCACCCGGACCCCAAAACAGTGAGTAATAGTCCACTAAACGGGCCAGATCGCCAAAACTGTGATTGTTGAGGACCGACACATCAACGCACCTTGGGGTTCAACAACTATGGAAATCGCCCGGACCCCAAAACGGTGGGTAATATTCCACGAACGGGCCGTAATCGCCCTAAAACCGCGGAGTTCATAATCGACACTTAAACGCACCTGTGGTTCGTTAATCATGGAAATCACCCGACCCCAAAACAGTGAGTAATAGTCC